>JAOXJP010185009.1:0-12380 GCA_025762735.1 Platanus orientalis
GCTTAAAATATTTAATAATGAATTTTTTTTTTTTTTTTTTTTTTTTTTTGTGATTCAAGATGTGGGAGAAAGTATCAAAAAATGGTCTCTCTTCATTTCCTCATTGTTTTGCACATGTCATGAAATTTAATACCCTTTTATGCATAGTTTTCTTGATTAGATTCATGTTCAATGGTCAAGGTAGGTTTTCATCATCCCAACACAAGATTGTCCTTAGAGAATTCCATTCATAAAAATGTAGGATCATCAAAATTGGGCTTGAACCTGAATGAAAGATTAATGATGTCGATTAATCTTCCCCTCAACTGCATCATTTTCTTTGTTAACATGTGGCCATATTTTTATAACTGAAGGTGTAGCCATTTTCCTCAGTATGTTGGATCATGTAGGTTCTTCTAGAATATAGATTCTTGGGACTTGAACTTCAATGTGTAGAATTGGTTTAGTATAAATTGATTTGCTTTGGGTTGATGTGATTTGAATGGATTTGGTTTAAGTTCACTTAATTTAAGTTGATTTGTCATTTAATGTTATAGTCTTTTATAAGTGGTCTAAGGCTGGGTTAGTTTAGCTTGATTGTTGTTGGGATTGATTGGGGGGTTAGTCATTTAGGGTTGAGTTGATTAGACTAGGTTCAATTAGAATTGACTCTTTTTGGATGAACCCTATTTGTTTGATTCATTTTAGACTAGCCTAGTTTGGGTTGATTAGGTTTTAATTTAGTATTGAATTAATCTAGTTTAAGTTAACTTTGTTTGGATTGGTTTTATTGAGAGTAGCTTGGTTTGGGATGATTTGATTTGAATAAGTCCAACTCAAATTGATAAGATTAGACTTTCATAAATCAAATGAGACAGGTTGTTTTTTTTTTTTTTTTGGAGTTAAGACTGACTTAGGTGGATTACTTTAATTCTTAACTTAGATGGATTAGGCTTAGGTTGTATGGTTCAAGGATGGCCTTGTTTAGTTTAGTTTAAATTGGATCAAGTTTTTTGTTGATTTTAGGCTATCTTTGGATTGGTTAGAATCGGATTAGTTGATTTTAGGTAGGTTAGATTTAGGTGCAAACTAGTTTAGTTTATTACCTATGCGAAGGTTTACTAAGTATGATGAGAGAATGCATATGTACATATAAATTAGATAAATTGAAAATATAAAAAAACTTTTAAAAGTAGGTGAAAAAAAGTAAAACAAAAAAAAGAACTTGGACCATCTACACCTCACATAAGTTCAAACAAATGGATGGAGTGTTCTCTCTAACCCAGACTTTTAATGATAGGCTAAGTCAGTGTCCTAATAGAACTAGCCTGATTTATGTCTAATGCATGTGGCTTGGTTCAATGAACTAGGCTTAGGTCTCCCATGCCTTCAAACCTCGTCGGGCTATTTTTGGTTTGAGTTGTAGGTTAGTGGCTTGGGTTGAGGATTTTTGTTTGACCATGGAAAACACAGTAACCATCACTTCTTCTGCTAACCCCTCCTAATAGGATCCAGCATTACCTGGTAGGACATGCAATGCAAGTATGCCCTGTAATGTGTGCACAGTTAAAATTTTGGTCATAGTTGGTCCTAGACTCGTTTGAAATAAAAATTAACAAACAAAGTATATATGCTAAGTTATTAACTAAAGAAGAATAAATCAACAAACTTAACTATAACACATGCATACACCAACAACAATAACCTAAATATGTAAGTAGATGGCTGATTAGACCCTATTTTTGAACCAGTTTGGTTTCTGTTTGAACCTGTTCCTAATGGAGTTGTCATTTTGTGGGCCTCGATTTTTGCATGATGAGTGAACTTGTTAGAAAATGGGTCCACTCATCGTGGGCCTAACCCACGATGACAAGGATTCGCCATTAATCCTTTTTAAGATGCGACTGAACATTTATTTTTAAAAACAAAATCATTTTCATTTTAAAATTTGATTTTGAAATATTTGACTCCATTTTGGCTAGTCAACATAGAGGCTTCTGGGTAAGTGGTTCGGTTATAGACTAGGAAAGGTGTTAGGCACTCTGGTCCACCCACACATTCAGTTACCTACTTAAACCAATTCAACTCTAGGGTCTCTTTTCTATTTATGGTGAGTGCATTAGTGTATCTAATTTTGAAATGTGTCATGCATGTGTAAGTTACCTTACTAACTATTGTATGTGTGTGACATGTGCATACAAGATAAATTATCTAGTGAGGAGTTTATCATGTTATTCTATAGTGAAGGATAAAAATTCAAACGCCATAAAAAATAATAAAAAAATATATTTGGAACATACTTGGAGCTTTGTTTCCTTATAGCTTTGGGATGTTGCACTCGTGAATGATTGTTCTTCCTTTAGTTGGGCAGCATGTCTTCACAAGTTCTTCCTAATGCTGGAATTGAATAGACAACAATGGAGATGATGACATGTTTAGGAGAAAGAGAGCTTCTTAGGAAATTTTAGGGGATTTTTCATGTGGTTTTACCATAAGCCAAAGATGAGAGTCGTGAGCTCTATTTATAGAGTTGAGTGTAAGTTTCTTGGTATAGAAAGATAGAGAGAGTGGGGAGAGAATTGAGGGAATCGATTTATCCAAGAATTAATGGATTGTGAGTGTAGGCAATTTAAGAAGGGTTGGGTAGATTAGGCATAGACACAAATATGGACTAAGCTAGAAAATGATAGTTATAGAAAATCAAAATGTGGGTGATGTGGCATGGAGAGAGACAAGAAAGGAATGGAGAGTGGTGTATGATTGAAGAGAAAGAAAGTTGTGAGAGTTTTCTTATGGAATCAAATCAAAGCAATAAAAGAAATTGATAAAATAAGTAGGGAATATGGGTTGTTGTGAGGATAGACAAGAGAAAGGATAATGTGGAGTTGGGATGGCCGGGTAGATTAGGTATGTGAGTGGGATAGGGTAGAAAAGGGAAGTGGGTTGGAGTGTTGGACACAATTATGAAGGGTATAGAGACAAGATTGAGGCATACATCATGGACTTTTTTGGCAAAGAAACAAAAAAAGAATGTATAAATAAAGAATGTAAGGGTTGTGTGAAGGAATACTACGTAAGATGGAGTGGTGTCAAATATAACAAAAAATGAATAAAATAAAAAAATGAATTGTGGCATGTTGTGATGAGGCAAGAAAGAGTTAATGGTGGATTCCCCCTTGAGATGATGATGATTAGAAGATGAATGACTGAGATATGGAGATTGAAATTCAAATAGTGGGATCCATGTGGTGTGGATTGGCAAGTAGATTGGGTATGAAGGTGGTTACCAACAAATATGATGGATTTTTCCTTTTGAAGTTAAATTAAGAGTCAATTATAGATAAGATTGGATGAGACTGAAATGAAAGGATATGTGACATAATATATGACTATGATTGGAATGAAAAAAATGATGTGGCTTGGGCTAGACATGTGGCAAAACCTAAAAAATGAAGATGGATAATTATGTCAATGAGGTGAACAAGGGCGACACATGGCCCTACTCCAAGTTTCCTAACACAAGATGTTTGGCCTCAGTGTTTAGACCAAATTTAAGGATTGTTTGGATACTTATTTAATGGATCTACTTTTGGGGATGATTGATTTGGTGTGTCATAGGACACCATAATATAATGTACACCCTTATAAAATCTCATTGATCCTAATTAGGTGGGTTCGATTAAATTTATCAGTTTGGCTAAATTAATGACATTGGTTATCATGGTGGAATCTAATTTTTGATTTGGGACTTAAGAGTGCTTGATTGGACGGTTTGGATTTACCATGGTGCGATGAAAAGATTAAGAATGGACTCTAAAGGTTGTGTCTTGTACCCTAAGGTTTTTAGGCATGTTGAAACCATCTACGATATTCGATTGACCATCCGATATGAATCTTGCTCAGAATTTAAAAGATTCTAAATCAAAGGATTTTGGGACATTCTGAGCACATCCGCCAAATTTGATTTGAAAGATTCACTAAAACTTGATTTGCCAAATTTGAACAATCAGACCATCCAATCTAAGGTTTTGGGACATTCTGAGTATGCATTTGTGGTGTTAGATTGATCATCTAATGCTTGTATGATGAGATTTTACAATCCACTTTTGATGAGGGGTAAAATCATAATTTTCAATGTAGATGTGACTGAACTTGGGATAACTCTTCAAAAAACTATGGAATGATATGAAGATGAAGAAAGTGGGTTTTACAAAAATTTTAGGAAAAATTGAGGGTCTAAAGTGCTAAATTAGGAAAGAACAGGAATGACCTTATAATGGGATGTTATTTAACAACCTTGGTTTCCTAGGATGCCCATGGTCATTCTAGAGAGTTGGTGTTGTTCATTGAAAGAACCTTTGGATCCTAGGCCAAAATTAGGTGCTGACAGAGGGGTCGATAGGATTTATAAAGGAAAAGAGCCATTCAGGTTTGGACTCTCTAATCATGCTGGTGGAAGCTCTTAACAATCAGACATTGGCTATATGCTTAGATGTTTCTCTTATGGAGAGAAAGGTCATCTTAATCCAATAAATCCTTATTATGATCAATATGATGATAAAGATGAAGAAATTGATGTCTTGCCTGTTTAATAAGAGATTTTGGTAGTGCAAAGAGTTATAGAGATCCTAAGGTAGACAAAATTGAAGACTGGTGGCAACACCACATATTCCGCACACGAGTAATGCGTGATGGAAAGGTGTGAAGTGCTATACTTGATGGGGTTGGCTAGGAGAATATCATATTAAAGGAGGCTGTTGAAAAGCTAAAATTACTGACTGAGAGGCATCCACATCCGTATAAGGTGTCTAGTTCTTAAAGAGGTAATGATGTTCCTATTACAACTTGTCTGGTTAAATTTGTAATGTTTTTAATTATCAAGATGAGGCTTGGTGGAAGGTTGCACCTATGGATGCATGCCATATATTGTTAGGTAGGCCTTGGTTATTTGATTGAGATATGGTTCATTTTACTAAGGCTAATACTTAACATTCCGAAAAGATGGTAAGAAGTTAACTTTACATCCTATGAAGGAAGAAGCAATTAATATTTATATGAACAACAAGGTTACTTGCTTACAAATAATAAATTTGAAGATGAAAGTAAAGAAACATTAATAGTTTATATGCTAGTTGGGAGGACTGTGGAAGAGAAGGTTAAAGGCTACACTTATCTGCCAAAAGTGTATAATTTGTTGAAGGAATTTGGTGAGTTGGTGAGCAAAGGTTTTCCTAAAGCGTTATAGGCCATGTGGAGCATTCAACATGCAATTGATTTTTTACCGAGGGCTGTCCTACCAAATCAGGCAACATATTGGATGTCACCAAATCATCGAGAAAAGATTGGTGAAGGATTTGATTGCAAAAGGGCTAATGAGTGAAAGAAAGAGCCAAAGTGTTGTACCCGCTCTTCTAACACCACAAAAGATGGTTCATAGAGGATGTGTGTGGACAATCAGGAGATTAATAAAATTACCATTATATACAGATTCCCCATACCAAGGTTGGACTGCATGTTTGATATGTTGGTTGATGCCAATGTGTTTTTTAAAATTGACTTAAGAAGTGGCTATCACCAAATTAGACTTCATAGTGGCGACGAGTGGAAGACAATCTTTAAAGCATTAGATGGCATTTATGAATGGCTTATGATGACATTTGGTCTCTCTTATGCTTTGAGTACATTTATGTGGGCTGACTGAGGAACTTTGACCATTCTTGGGTTCATCTGTTGTACTTTGTTTTGATGATATTTTGATTTATAATAAGGACAGTAGTGAGCACTTTGTTTCACTAACACCAAATCATGGAAGTCCTTTGCAAGGAGAGGCTCTTGATTGACCTAAAAAATTGCTCATTTTTATGCTACCACGTGGTATTTTTGGATTGTATTGTTTCGGTAGATGGGATGAAACCTAATTCAGATAAGGTGAAAGCAATCATTGAATGGCCTACATCACAAGTCCATGGGATATTAGTAGTTTTCATGGGTAAGCTTCATTTTATAGATGCTTCAAACGTTGCTTCAGCATGATTATGAGCCTAATCACTGAATGTCTGAAAGGAGCATCATTTGTGTGGTTTAAGGCAGCAAATAAAGCTTTCAACCAGGTCAGAAGAGCAATGATTGAAGCACCTATATTAGTGTTATCTGATTTTGAGAAGCATTTCACACTAGTAGAGTGTGATGCATCCCATGTAGGGATTGGGGCTGTTCTTAACAAAGACAACCAAACCATAGCCTTCTTCAATGAGAAATTAACAAATGCTAAGCGACATTATTTGACATATGACTTGGAATTCTATGCTTTAGTTTATGCTCTTCAGCATTGTTGGCATTATTTGGTGCATCAGGAATTCATTGTTTATATTGACCAGGATGCACTCTAGTATTTAATTCATAGAAGAAACTAAGTCCAAGGCATGTTAAGCGGATCTCTTCTCTTCGAGAGTTCTCTTTTCGCTGAAGCATAAATCAGAAGAATAAAACAAGGTGGCTCCTGCACTTAGTTGACGTTCATCACTATTGATTACCATGCATGCACATGTTTTAGGTGTTGAAGGGATGAAAGACCAATATGGTAGTGACTCCTATTTCAGTTGTGTACTGAAGGAGTTAGAACATAAAGCAAGTGGAACAACTTCTTCCTTTGTAGTCCATAATGGTTATCTATTCAAGATCATTAAAGAGTTACATGAAGGTGGGCTTGGCGGTCATTTAGGAAGAGATAAGACTTTAGCAATGGTGGTTGATCATTACTTACTTTCTTCTAGGTCTTCCGAAGATAGCTAAAGGCCATGATTTTCCTTATGTTGTAGTAGATTATTTTTCAAAAATGGCTCACTTCATATATATCATGTTCACGAACATCTGATGCACCACATATCACTGAATTGTTTTCAATGAGGTAGCCCACCTACATGGAGTTCCTTCTTCCATCATCTCAGATTGGAACACTAGATTTGTGGGTCATTTTTGGTGTACTTTGTGGAAGAAGTTGGGTACTCAATTGCAATATTCTAGCAAATCTCATCCACAGATGACAACGTTAGTCTTTTTGAATTTATTCTTAGGACTCTAAATCTCTTAGTGAAGATCTCTATCTCTCTCTCTCTCTCCCTAGCTGTGGGAAATCTTTGAAGCCCCTTTGTGGGAGAAATATGAAATCCCTCTTGTAGGGAATCCTGAAAATCCTCTTGGGGATCAATCTTAGAATCTTGAAGATCCTCTTGGTGATCAATCTTTGCAATCTAGAGTGAAAATATTCTCTTCAAATAAAACCCTCCACACAAGGGTGGTCGATCAACACATAAAAAAGGTAAATCTAACGCTTTATATCACAATCAAGGGAAAATCTTCCAGGATCACCATCAAAATAAGAATATCAATACTAGAAAGGTAAGTGCATCTATACATAATTTAAATTTAAATCTTTCAAAAACTGTAAATTATGTTTACAAAAAATAGGAATAAACGAGACAACCATAATCTTCAATTCCCTTTTCGATCTGCAATAGAACTCCAGAGAAATGGATAAGCAGGTACCTTAGAAGATGAACCTAGATGAGGGATCAAGCCCAAGTAAACAACCTTCCCCAAATGAAGGAGCAAACAACATGCGATCCTCAGAAGAAGAAGAAGAAGTCCTTCTACAGGAGATGTGCAACCTGTAGATGGAAGATGACAGGGTTGAGGTGGAGAAGATAAATAAAGACCTAGAAAATGTAAAGTGGGATTTGTGTGTCCTTGGGAAAGTGGTTACCGACAAGTATGTACACTTCTAGGGATTATACAACTACCTAAAAATAAAGTGGTACCCAAAACATGGTTTAGATATGAAGAAAACATAGCAGGGATCTATATCTTTCAATTTTATCATCAGGCTAAAATTCAAAGAGCACTAGAAGGGCAACCACTGATCTACAACAACAACCTAGTCCTGATCCAAAGATAGAGGTCCTGAATAAGCATCAACGAAATCAAATTCAAAGAGCTAAAGTGTTGGGTCCAAATTCATAATGCCCCCTTTGACTATCATATTGAAGCAACTACAAAGGACATCACAACAAAAATTGGAAGCTTTAAAACATTTGATAAGAGAGACCTAACAGATAAATATATTAGGGTGAAAGTGGGCCTCAAGATCGACAAGCCTCTCAGGCCTAAGCTCTCTCTCATTCTAGAAAATTTCCCAGACCTCAAATTGAGGCTGGTATATGAGAAAATTCATGACTTCTACTACGACTATGGCATTATAGGCCACAAAATCAAGGACTGTGAAAATTGGTTCAACGACAAATGCAAGGGCATGCCGGTGGATACCATACAAAACCAAAGGGGTTTCGGTAAGCAAATGAGAGAGAAGCCGAGTCTGAGAAGAAACTCTAAACAGAAGCAAGATCAAATCCCATCAAATGCATTACCTCACCAAATGTTCAACTAGAATAGAAGAAGAGGGCAAAACTCCCTGGAGAACCACCAGTCACTGGCAAGAGAAGACCCATAAAAGGAATGTGCAGAGTTAAACCAGATTGGGATTGAATCAGAGATTCACCACCGGATTGAGGCTGACAACTCAGGTAACCATCACCTGACTCCATGGCGAGAAATCAGGGAGGCATGACCAGTTAAGATGAGTAAATTCACGGAGATGGCCATAAATCTAGGGCTTGAAAAAGGCAAGTTAATCCAACAACTATTTGAGGAAATTAACACTCTCAATGGCAATTAAAGCAACATAAAGAGAGGAGGTGTTAAAAAACTTATCAATTTGGGAGAGACAAGCTAGCAAGGGGAGCGACGTACTAGGGTGTATGAAATCCAAGATCTTACCACAGATGATGATTGCAAAACTACAGCACCATGAAGGAGACCCAACTCGAGCTGCTACCCTACAAGGAAAATGAAAAATATTTAAATAAAGAAACAAGAGAGGAAGGAAAGAAAACTATTGTAGATCGAAAACGAAAAGAGAAAATGGTGGTCTTGTTAAAAAACAAGGGCACTGATGCCCTAATCAAGCCTTTTAAAAGGGGTATAAAAATAAATGAACTGGTTAAACAGGTTGAACCATACCAAAATAGCCCAATGAACCTTGGGCCAAGTAAGTTACCATATATACCCTCACTTTTTGTGGAGTCTAAAATGAAACTTACTAGTAGGCTCAGTCAAAATTCAGGAGAAGGATCTAAGACTACAAAGTATGTCCTATTCAAATTTCATATGAAGCCAAAAGAAAATAAAAATTTTAGAAAATATATGAAAAAAGAAAAATTGGATGAAATGGATATAGACATGCATGAGAAATTGATGGATATAGTAAACACGAAGAGGAAGTTTGGAGAGGAACGAGCAACAGAAGGAAAGAAAAGCAAAGAAGAAGCCCCAAAAGGATGTAAGGATTCAATAGGCAACAGTGGAAAAAGCTCGCAAATGGTAACCTAAAACATCCTAATTTCTTTTCAAATTATCTGTGGAATTAGGTACGTCTATTATTTATATGTTATCCATATTATGTTTATTATTTCTCAAGAAAGGCTAGGTGGAAGAAGAAAATAAATAATGATAATAAACCATATTATCTACTAATCAAAATAAATTGGATAAATAATTGTAAGAAAAATAATAAAAATATAAAAACAAATGGAAGGAAAACAACACTAAGTAAGAAGGAAAAAATTGAAACAAAACAAGAATTGAAAAACAAAACCTACTGTCAAAATAAACCGGTTCAGGTGGCTGTCCCTCAACAGCCCCAAAGGGCCAGATGAAGATTATGACCTAGAACTGTCAAAGAATCAGGCAATCCTTGACAGTTCAGGAATTAAGATTCCAAATAAAAACTAAAAACCCAGAAATAATTTTCTTATTAGAGACAAAGTGTTCAAGTAATGAACTTAGGAAAAAAAACAAAACTAACAAATGAATGGAACTCTTACTATATAAGTACAGATGGATTATCAGGAGGACTAGCACTAATATGGAAAAAAAATATTGTTTTTGATATCAAAGAAACAAGTAATAGACATATCATAGATTCATAGTAGAAACAAATATAGGAATAAATCAAAACAAATGGACATGTATTTTTCTTTATGGAGAGCCCGACTAAAAATATATAAGAAAATTTTATAGAACATTAAAAGAAAAAATTAGGAAAATAAATGGACCACTACTATGTATAGGAGATTGAAACTGCATTTGGAATAGAGAAGATAAAGTAGGAGGACAAAGAATTCCAAATTGGGAGCTAAACGAAGCAAAAGAAATACTAGAAATAGGAAATTTAGTAGATTTAGGATCCACAGGTCTACCATGCACATGGATCAGGAAATACCCGGAGATAATAAAAGAAATGTTAGACAAAGGAGCAACAAATATAGAATGACAAATTATATTTCTTGAAGCTATAATAGAAAACTTGATACCGATAGGATCTGATCATGCCCCAATAGTCTTAGAATTATCTCCACAAAAACAATATCTACCAAGGCCTTTTAGATTTGAATGGATATGGACCTAAAATAAAATATGCAAAGATCAAATAGAGAAAGACTGGGGTAGAATATATCGATGAACAAAACTAGAAAAAATACAAAGAGACCTAAGAAGACTATCCCATATTTTGAAGATGTGGAATAGAGAAGTATTTGGTCATATACATCACCAAATAACATATAATAAGGAGAAGCTACAAACTCTACATACAAAAGTTACTACAAAGAAAGACATAGATGATATAAAAAAACTTAGAAAAAAAAATAGAGGAATTAGGTAAACAAAATGAAATATTCTAGGCTAAAAAATCAAGAATAAATTAGATAAAATGGGGAGATAAGAATACAAGATTTTTCCACATGTCAACACTAGAGAGAAGGAAAATGAATACAATAATAGCCTTACAAGGAACAGATGGAAGATGGTATAAAGAATACAAAGACATAACCACAAAAATAAATAAATACTTTGAGAAATTATTTAATTTAAATCAACCAAGTGATCAAGAAATTGAAAAGGTACTAGAACACAATCAAGTTAAACTAACAAAAAAATTCAAAAAATTACTTAAACAACCCTTTTAATAGAGAAGAAATAATAAGAAAAAGAGTCTTTGACATGGGGAAACTGAAGGCACCTAGACTAGATGGATTCCAAGCGGGTTTCTATCAATGATACTGGGATGTGGTAAGAGAAGATATAACAGATGCAATATTAGAAATACTAAATAACAATAAAACAATAGAGGAAATAAATAAAACCTTTATAACCCTCATACCAAAAATAAAAAAACCCAGAAAATGTAACACAATACCAACCTATTAGCCTTTGTAATGTTTTCTATAAAATACTATCAAAAACCTTAGCAAACAGAATAAAAAATGTGTTAAATGATATAATATCATCAAATCAAGAAGTTTTCGTTAAAAATAGAAATATAACGAATAATATCATAATAGCACACAAAATACTTAGATTCATGAAAATAAATAAAAAAGAAGATTATAACATGACATTAAAACTAGATATGAGCAAAGCATACGATAGGGTAGAGTAGAAATTCCTTGAAAATTTGTTAAAAAAATAGAATTTAACCAAAACTGGATAGGTTTGATTATGAAATGTGTCAAATAAGTTAGTTATTGAATAGTAGTTAACGGATCTCCAGGAAACCAGATCACACCAAAGAGAGGATTGAAACAAGGAGATCCAATATATCCTCATATCTATTTCTCATATGTATGGAAGGATTATCATTCTGTCTTAGCAAAATGGAGAATGTAGGGGATATTGAGGGGATAAAAATTAAGAGAGAGAGCCCAACTATAACACATCTACTCTTTGTAGATGATTCTTATATTTTCACAAAAACAAATATAAAGTGCACAAAGAATATTAAAGTATTCTTAGAGAACTTTAGTAAGGCTTCAGGACAAACAATAAACTACGATAAATCAGAACTAATATTTAGTAAGTACACACCTAATCTAATTAGGAAAATCATCAGAAAAGAACTAAGAGTAAAATAAGCAAGCAACCCAGGAAAATATATAGGATTACCATCTAGTATAGGGAATAATAAGATAAAACTATTCTCATATTTAGAAAACAAAGTTGATAAAAAAACTACAGGGATGGGAAGAAAAATTATTAAATCAAGTCGAGAAAGAAATTTTATTAAAATCCATAATAGTAGCCCTCTTGTCCTATGCAATGTCTTGTAATGCCAAAAAACTTATGCAATAATATAGATAAAAAACAAAGAAGATTTTAGTGAGGACAAAAAGAAAACGAAAGAAGAATTAATTAGATAAAATAGGAAACTCTAAGAAAAAATAAAAATGATGGGAGACTTAGATTCAGAGATCTTCACAGTTATAATAAATCTCTACTAGCTAAACATT
>JAOXJP010185030.1:0-12380 GCA_025762735.1 Platanus orientalis
CAACTGTGTTCATAATGTATCCCTTTGATGCATTTCTATATGCACCAAATGTAAGCTTAGAATCTCACTCCAGTGATTGAGATTACATCATTCCATCCTATGGAAACTTTACATATAGAAGTCAGATAAGTGATATGTCCAGCATCACCTACAACTATAAAGTTTCAGGTCTACAAGACCTGGATTATTAGACCTCTCCACACATTTTAATGTGTCTGACATCTTATTATGTTACCTGAGGACCATTGACCATCTATCTCATCTCATGAAATCAAATAATTATTCATATTTAAGAAATAAATTGTATGTGATGATGGAGTAAAATGTTATTATTAATTTAAATAAATAAATAAATATGCCTATATTTTATGTGAATGGCTTTGTCGGGACACATATTTCTAACACTAGTATCTACTCCCAATGGTGCTAGCATACAGTTGGAAAAAAAATGTGGGGGGGGGTCTAATAGCCTAAATTGAATATGCTAGAGTGATAAATAGTTTGACATATTTGTCAAACTGTACTAGATTTGACATAACATGTGTTATGGATAGGTTGAGTAGATATTCATAATCCAAATAATACACACTAGTCAGTTTATTTAAGTACTTAAAGGGCATTATTGATTACATATTATGTTTTAGTGGTACACTTATAGTTTTGGAAGGTTATTTTGATGCAAATTGGATATTTGATACAATGTATACCAAATCAACGAGTAAAATATATTCACTCATGGTGGAGGTGCAATATCTTGGAAAACAACCAAACATACATGTGAGACATACTCAACAATGGATGCTGAGTGGCTAAGAAATCTCTTAGCAGATATTCTGTTATGGAATGGACTAGTCCAATCAGTGTCAATATTGTGTGATACTCAAACAACTATAGCTAGAGCTAAAAAAAGTACATAAAATGAAAAGAATAAGCATATAGGCCTAAGATACAATATTGTGATAAGAATATTGAATAGTGATATTATATCACTAAATTTGTAAAGTTAAAAAAGAATCTAGTCGTTCCTTTGACAAAATTATTTGATAGAAAAATGGTGAGAGAAACATTGAAGGAGGTGGGTCTAATAGCTTAATTGTGAGTTAAGTGCGATTGAAAACCCAACCTATATGATTGGAGATCTCATGAAGTATGTTTAAATGGGTAATAACAAGTTGTAGGATAACTTGTTGAACACTGTCAAAAGAGCATTTGCTCTTAGTCCCTTCCTATGGTATAAAAAATGCATAAACAACAACAAAAGTGAGGGTTGAGTTATTAAACTCTTAATGAATTCATAACCAACAGGTGGTGTGGTAAGTTGAAGTTCACATCTAATAGATTCACTTATATGAGTGTGGAAATGAGTCTGCTTTCTATGAGACTTGAGCTAAGTTCACTAGAGTTATACTGGTCTGTAAGGTTGAAATGCGTTAAACCGTATAAAATGACATTGTTTGAGAAAATTGAATGTGAGTTGCAGATTTAATAGTTTTACACAGAAAGATAATGGTTTAAAAGAATTTACTTAACCAAGCTCCAGTAAATCCTGGTCTATATATCTTAAGTATCAATTCAAGTCCAAAAGTCACGGGTATCATTGTATTCAATTTTCGTTGATTCAAATCCAAGTCGAATCCTTTTACTATTTTGAATATGTGGGGATTATTGTATTTAAGATTCAATATAACTGGAGAGATAGAAATTAATTTTGATCAATTGAAGTTCGAATGATTGAAAATAATTTCGAACATTTGAAAAACTCAGGGTGAAAACAGTATTATGCTCAAATGATAAAAAATATTTTTGATCGTTAAAAAAAGTTCAAACATTGGAAAATATTTTTGACCGTTCGAAATGTATAGTCCAAGAAAATTTTAACGTTGCAAGATTTTAGATATGTTCATGAGGTAGCATGTAGAGACGCCAAAGATGTCTATATACATCAATATATGTCGTTTCCCATGCTAATGGATGTCTAGTAAGTCTATAGACATATTCTTAGTGTCTCTACAAAATCTATAAATAGAAAATGGGTTTTCACATTAAACAGACTGTAATGATTTCTCTTCTATCTTTGTTTTCTTAGTTATCTTTCGTGAAAACACAACATAAACTTTGTTTGTTTTGTTGCGTTTTGAACTTGCGTTGATTAGATTTGAATCACATTCGTTGTCATTCGCTGTGGGTCTTTTTATACAGAGAAGGTCTAAGAAGATCAGTGTCATTGAATCCTGGGATGATCATCAACAAATCCCTTCCACATCAGAATAGAGGAGACAAATACTGTTAAGGATAGAGCCTTTTGGCATGTCTTAATACATACCGATAAATTTTTCCATTTTGCTTTTCTTATTAGTTTTATTTTAATTTTATTATATATTCTTTGTAATAGTCTTGATTAAATCTTTGCAATTACGAAGTAGTATATTGAGTAGTCTTAATTGATTCCGTGCAAATACTTAAAGTAGTCTATTTGTAATATTTCAACTGTTAAATTTCTATCATTATAGCAAGTTTAATTCTTGTCTTATGTAGAATTCTTGCAATCTTTTAACAATAGTATGGATGTTACTCATAGAATAAGAGTAACTTAATTAGAGATATCCTAGAGTGACCATTATGCTATCTTGGTCCCATAATTTGGAGGGAGATTAAAAATGCTGTTACTCATAGAATAAGAGTAAAATAGATGAAATAGAGAGGTGTTTTTAGAGTGACGTGTCACTAACAATTGAAGGACAACTTTATAAGATGGTTATACAACCAAAAAATAATAATATGAGAGGATGAAAGTTGAAGGTGCTAAAAGTATAAATGAGAGACAAAAAATGATTTTTTTGGTTGAAGCAGCAAGGAAAGATATGAGTTGTTATCTTAAAGAAATGGCTCTGGAGTAAATCGGTGGAATAGGATTTGTGTAGGTGATTCCAAATCGTTGGGATAAGGCTCCCCCAGGATTTGGTCCCCTTCCATAATCAAAAGTATGTGTAATTTGGAGAGTTCAGTCATCTCCAATTGCATCAGAGATATATCGTGCTAGTATCAATCAACATGTGACATGATACATGACAAAGGGTTATTTCTTAGTAAACACATAAGGTGTAGAAGGGTTTCTTTGTAGCATGTTGGATTGGTACAAGTGTGACATCTCTTCAGTCCAACCGCTGATGTTCGAACTCTGGTTTAGGGTCTGATTGCCTAATGTCACAACTGAACCAAACCCAACCTAACATTGGGCCATGGTTTGTCAACCAAAAACCAACCCAAATGGTGAAAAGCGAAACCCCATCAGACCGAAAATCGGCTTGGGCTGGTCAGGTTCTAGTTAAACCCTGACCCAAGTTGCATCCTAAGTGGTACTACTCTTTTATATCCAACCACCCAAATGGCCAGGAAAATATTAATTGGGTGGTGAATCGGTAGGAACTTCCTGATGATTTAACAAAAAAGCGACATGTATTTGATTTTTTTGGGTAAATCATTCCTAATTTTTTCACCATTTTCTCTATAAATACATGTCACGATGTGGTTAAACTCAACTGGAAGTTCAGACGATCCTTTCCCATATTAACATATAAGCATCTATGCACTTCTATGGATTAACTGGCGTGCCCCTTTCCAGAGAATCCTCTATTGCCTTTATAGTACTGTGTGCATATCTACAGTACAACACGTAGAAAAAAAATAAAATTTGGGTAGGTGGTTATCACTCTTTTGTTTATATGTCGTACCTTAAAAAACACATAGTACATTAAAGGTAGTTTAACGGCAATAGAGGATCGCGAGTGGTCCATCCATCTCTCTTCCCCACTGCATCCTTGCAATTCCATTTGAGTGTAGTGTTGAGTTCAACACAGATGACTGACTGCGCCGTCTTGGTCCCTCCTACACGTAGAAAGAAGGTGGGCTGAAAAGATTACAAAAAAGCAATTATATATCTACTTAGAAGTCCTAACTTCTACGTCTTCATAAGATTATCTTTTCATTCACCCATCCTCCGCCCCTTCTTCGGTCAATGTGTACGTGGGTGGGGTGTTCTTCCCTGACCTTTTCCTCGCGTCGGCGCAGTCATGTAACAACCACAAAACCCTTTTTAAGTCTTGAAAGGCCAATCGCGGCGTTGGGGCCTGAAGGGGCCCACCAATAGGGGTGTGCATGGGCCGGGCTCGGGTCAGGCCGAGGTAAGCCCGGGGCTCGGCCCACTACAGTAATTTTGGGCTCAGGCCCAAATTCTTTTAGAAACTTTAGGTCCAAGCCCGGCCCTAGTTTTTTTATCGGGCTTCAGGCTAAGCTCGGGCCAACCCATAGCCCATTAATTTTTAAAAAAGAAACACAATCTTTGATATCTCTTGTTTGACACCTACTTTTTTCAACTCAACTCTTTGGTAGACTTTTTTAACCCTCAACATACCCGTGTCAACTTATAATTTACCATCTACACTAAAGATACTTTTTTTATCATAGAACATTTTCTTCACACACACATACACATACATACATGTATATATGTATATATATTTGTTTTAATTATATAATTCGGGCTTCGGGCCGGCCCAAGGTAAGCCCAAGCTTGGCCCTAATAAAGTTTGGGCCTGAGCCCTTATCGGGCCTAGCTTAGATCGGGCCTCTGGGGTCGAATTTCGGGCTGAATCGGATTGGGCTTGGGCCAGCCTTACGCACCATCCTTCTTGCCCATTCGTGGGTTTCATATAATTCCCCTGGATTATGTCAGATTTTCTTACCCTCTCTCGGGTTTGAATCACTTGGACCCATGGGGTGATATCCTCTATGCCACCCCCCTTGTGAGCCACTCAATGGCCACAGAAGGGGGGAATCAATTCACTTTTTAAAAGTGATATGACATCTCAAAAACTGAGTTGATCCCCCTTGTGTGGGTCTGATATCAAGTGTGACACTCCCCCTAATGGGACACTCAGGAGGGGGAATCAAAAACCTCCAAAAAAGTGAATTGATTATGCCCCCCCGAGTGTCCTATCAAGGGATGTGGCGCATACGATTTCATCCCCCTTGTGTGGCCATTGAGTGGCTCAAAGGAGGGTGGCATACAAGATTTCAGGCTGACCCATCAATGCATGACATCATCTCTGACAAAAGCTAAATATATATGGGCCAAAGGATACAAGTCTGGACTATCCTCTTCGCTACCTTTCGGCGTGCCACAGAGACAAATGGGGTGGGGCCCTACAAAAAGCATATGGGTCCCCCCCCCTCTTTGCTCACCGTGGTGCACCATGAGGTGACACAAAGAATACAAGTCCAGTCAAAGGTGGATATTATAATACGAGCTGTATCCTCTGTGCCACCTTATTCTATGACACAATACACCTTAGACACAAAGGGGGAAGGGGGAGTATCCTCTACACCAACCCCCCTTCGTGCAACTTCGTGAGCCGAGACAGAGGGGAAGTATCATTTTACTTTTGGGGGTGATGTGACATCTCAAAAAAGTGAAATGATACCCCCCTTGTGTCTTGGCTCACGACATCACACAAAAGGGGCGGCACAGAGGATATGAGGCCTTTGGGGGATGGGACTATACACTCTTTGCAGGGCCTCACTCCCCCTTTGTGTCCCGTACCATGTTGCTTAGTAAGGTGACGACAGAGGATACAAGTCCATTATAATAACTAAAAGACAATTATCCACTGCTCGGTGTTGGGAGGGGTAAATGTGAAATATAAATCATCTCAGGGTAACCAACAAATTGTTTTGTGATGAAAAAGTGTATCTAATGTATATAGAAAATAATAAGTTAACATGTTGTTTTGGGGGTTAAAAAGTTCCAAAAAATATTCAGTGGAACGGAGACACCAAAATAAAAAACACATCATATGTCAATCAATAGCATGTTCATAGAAGTCTGTGTCAACACAGACAATCATTCTTAGGTAACCACTTGCCGGTGATGACATTTTAAACTTTGTTAACCTGTAGAAATTTATCATGACAAGTTTTGTTTAATTATTGAAATATCTTTGTTTTTTTTTTGTCGGTTTATCTTTACTTTCAGCGGTGCCGTTAAATTTTAAAAGATCTAACGGTTGGGACTTCAATTTTAAAAGGAATTGTGGTTGAAGACGATATAACAAGTAGAAAAGGAAAAGAAGCAGTGTACGGAAATAATATTGATCTTTTCTTCTTGGTTTTCCTTTTTACAAGGTTTTGAGAGGGTGTACAAGGATTTTGATGTAGATTTTCTGGTTTGAAATTACACATTTTTTGTTTAAAATTCACATTATTTAGTAAAGATCAATTCTCTCTTGTGATCGTAAACACGTCACTGGACCACATAAATCTTGATGTCTTCTTTATTTTTTTATGTTTTGATTTTTTTTTCTTACTAAATCATTCTTGATATTACTATTAATCACAACATTTCTTATAATCCTTAGTCCACCATCCTTTCTTATATATACATGGTCAACCATCAATCCTCATTTTCTTATATACAAAAAGTGTAACCAAATAAAAATAGATGGTAGATGCTAAATTGAGATGGTTTTTGCAAATCTTCAAATTTACCAACCAAATAAAAAAGCCGATTAATTTTTAAAAACATGTTTTTAATATAGTTTTGCAAAATTGATATATATATATATATATATATATATAACCCACCCACATAAACCCTCCTCTCTTTGTTGCAAGGTGGAATTCAAAACAACACGCTTGTACTGAATTTCTCCTTTTTAAGTATCTATCCAAACGATGGAAACAAAATTGGATCCTCCAATTTCATTCCCGCATAATGAAATCCATGAATCCAAACGTACCTATATCAACAACATCAATGTTCTGTCCAGGATTTGGTGTCTAGGATAGTAGAGGATGTCATATGGAATAAAATGTATATTCTATATTAAAAAAAGCATCACCCACCCATTTTATTCCAGACAATATCCTTTAGTGTTGTGGACACCAAACCTTGGACAGAACAAAGGGAAAGGATGTTCTGTCCAGGATTTAGTGTCTGGGATGGTGTAATAAAATAATATCGCAATTACTGGGGATAGGGTACTTGTAAGGAATTCAAAATTGTTTTGTTGTAAAGAATTCATTGTTTTTTAAAATCTTTGAAGTCATTTGTAGCCCCACAGGGTGGATTTGAATGAACTCATTCAAATTTGAGACAATTTGCACTTGATTTTACTTAATAAATCAGTATAAATTTGAACTAGATCATTATGCATCGTCACCTCCTGACTATAGATGCTTTGAGAATTTAAAATGAAATGAGTACATTACAAGTGGGTACTAAATAGGCTATAAATTATTATTATTATTTTAGAATTTAATTATTTTTTAGCTTAATTATGTGTTAATCTAGTACATATAATTATTTTTATCATAATTTTTCCATTCAATACTATTCTTCAAAACTATTTTTTATCATTAATATGAAATGTTTATACATTTTATTTTTTTAATTATATTTAACGAACCACAATCATACTATACGAATTGCTGTTTAACCAGAACTGCTAACCTCACCAGTACAGCCAAGATGCCGAACAAAACCCATGAGCAGAAGAAGACACGACGAGAGAGAAATCACCAGCTTCTGTATCACATCTGAAAACATCCTTAGATGTCTTCACGTGACATGGAATTCTCCCAATAAACTACTCTTAATAACAACGTAGTTTCCATCTGATTCCGTCGTTTATCTTCTTCGCCTTATTTATTTATTGAAAGCAAAACAAAAGATTCTTAAATCTCAAACAGAGTTTTTGAATTTTGACCACTTATCCTGCGTAAATGTATTAAGAAGAAAGATAAAATATTAATTTTCTGCTTCAAAAAGAGGCTGAATCTTCCCGTCAAAGGTGTGATCTTGACACATCCCTTCATGCATTTTTTTTTCTTTCCTTCATTCTTTTCATCTTTTTTCTGAAAATTGTCTTTCCAGAACTGGGTTTTTAGTGGGAAATTTTGTTTGAAACATCTGAGAGGAAGTGTTGTGTGTGTGTGTGTTTTTTTTTTTTTGTGATAGTGGGCATCTGATGGAAATGGGTTGTGACGGAAAGTAAGTTTGCAGCGTGAAGGAACTTCAGAGATAATCTGGGTTGGTGTGTGTGATTTTCCTTTTCCCTTTTTGCGTTGAGGTGGGGATAGGGAGATTTGATTTCTATATTTGGGTCTTGGGTTATCTTCTTTTGGTAGAAAAGTGCAGGATATGGGAGAAAGTTCCAAGAAAGTGGGTCTGTCTTCTATTTCTGGGTTTTTTTTTAATTTTATTTTTTATTAATTTTTATGTATTGGGCTGTGGTCCTCTGATCCAAATTTGACGGGTTTGGTAGAAATTTAGAATTTTGAAAATTTAAGGTAGGTTTT
The DNA here is from genome assembly GCA_025762735.1 of Platanus orientalis. NCBI lineage: Eukaryota > Viridiplantae > Streptophyta > Magnoliopsida > Proteales > Platanaceae > Platanus > Platanus orientalis. Next base: position 8,356 of record JAOXJP010185030.1, read on the forward strand.
GAGATAGACTGGTGTAGAGTTTCGATTGTTCTACTTTCAGCATCTGTATTTGGGTTCTGGATTTTCATGAAAAAATATTTTCCCTACTACTAGAAATTTGGGTTCTAGTGGTGAAGGAAGATCAGAGGGGTTAATTGGTAGTGGGCTTTTAGTTTTGATTCGCGAGATGATGGGTTTGTCACAAGAACGGTGTTGGGTGAAGTTCAGATTCTCAATCGTCAGGGTTTGAAGGTTTCTTTTTATTAATTAGCTCTTCTTTGTGCTTAAAAGTTTGTGGGTTTTCGAGTCTGTTCAGAGACGGTACCCTACATTCTTGTTTTTCATGTCCTTTTTGTGTTTCTGAGATGGGTCATTCTGCGGCGGTCTGGGATCAGAGAGCAGCGGTTGAAGTCACGAAGGACTGGAATGGAATCGATCAGGTCTTCCTTCGTGCCCCACGAGGAGCTTCTGCTCGGGTTAGATCCTCTTCTCCCCCTTTTGCCATTTATGGTAGCTGCTCTTGTAAACTGGCTGAGATCTTTTTTCATATTGTTGCAGAATTTGATTTGATTTATTTTTTTAAAGATTTGTGTTGATCTAGAAATAGTTTTATCACATAGGAGATATAATAGATTGTTCAAAGGGTAATTTTGGTTGAATGCACAGATTCTGTTCTGCCTGTTGATGATTTTTTCTGTCGGCAATCCAGGTTAGCTTGCATGGAGGTCAGGTTATTTCATGGAGGAATAATCGAGGGGAGGAACTCCTGTTCACTAGCAGTAAGGTGTGTCTTTTGATTTTCTGCTCTTATAAGAAGCTGCTGTTGTAGTTTTCAATATCTTAATCAAGTGGTTGGATTTATCTGATTAAAGGTTTAAATGAGTCCGGTTGAGTTTCCATTATGACATGAAATGTAAGTCCAATGGTTTTTAATTCAATTTGTACATGCCAACTCAAATCCCATGGAAAGTGGTCCTTGTTCTGATTTGAATTCTATTTGTTAAAACTTCTTCGTAAATCGTATTATTTCTGCAAATATAATAGAATAGGAGTTTCATGCTTGTTAATGCTTTTATTGTTAGATGTTGTTTCGTCTTGATTTTGATGTTTATGATGGACACCAAACTTGCTTTTGGATCCATATCATACAAATGCCTTTCCTATACACTGATACAGATGGTTTAATGTATCACCTCTTTAGTGGACAATCTTGCAAAAAATTATACCAATGGGGTGATATTATCATATTAACCATCTGATCAAGAACTAAAACTGGGTTGGATGAAAGAAATAAAGTTTTGGGTCAGGTGGTAAACAGTATTTACAATGAGTGATGGGATTATCTGTTTGGTATGGTTTTCAAGCCGTGGGCCATTTTAGAGGCGGACCGCTAGGGAGGGCTGTATTTATTGAGGTAATGACTTGTGAGGCACATGTAAGGACCAGTATAGTAGGGGATACAGGACACCAAAGATTTATTTCTTTTGTAGACATAAGACGTCTGATGTTATTAGTGGCAGTTTAATGATGTGGAAATGTAAAGATCAATTTCATTACCATTTATGATTGATCTGCATGCTGTGTGTACTGCATAGAATGCCACAGAACAATTCAATGGAACTAAAAATTGATGTGAAATGTGAGAATATGGAGGCATGTGAAGGGAAAACAGCTACTTTTAAGATATAACAAAACCAAGATATGATCCATTGACTAGATGAATCTGGATCAGTGGGCCACCTCTAGCGATTGCTTCTAAAGATGAATGATATATATATTTTTCTCTGCCAGAATTGATACCAAGTTTATTCCTGTTCTTTCACCTACTGCAGGCAATCCTTAAGCCACCAAAAGCAATGCGAGGAGGCATCTCTATTTGTTTCCCACAGGTATTTTCTAACCATCCTTATGGATATTTAGTCATATATTAGCAATGACTCCTCACTAACAGGCTGTATTTCAATGTCTGTGAAGTTCGGAAATTGTGGATCATTAGAGCAGCACGGATTTGCAAGAAACAAGATTTGGACCATTGATGATAATCCTCCACCTTTGCACTCCAGTGATTCCAAAGGCAAATCTTCAATTGACTTGCTACTCAAACCTTCCGAAGAAGATCTGAAGTGCTGGCCTCATAGGTATATATTTAGTATTGGGGAGGTCCTGTTGATTTAGAATTATTTTTTACGGTATGGTAATACTTGAAGCTTGAAGCAATGGAGTTTAGAAACTCTCCTGTTCTATATAAGGGAGGCAATCCTTGATCCAACCCACCAAATTATCTGGTGATTTTTTAGGTGCAGTTTGGCATAACTTCCCCACTAGATGACTGGGTCCAGTTCGTTCAGGTTCACATTTGCTCACTGAATTGAGCATCCATCTGCTCTAGCTGACTCATTGTCATGCCTTGTTCTATACTGATTCTGAGGATGGTGTCAGACTTATTAATTTTTTTTTACTAGGAATGCTTGATTCAAAAAATAGGGTGTCTACTGCCAATATCTCTGTATTCATGCATTGACAATGAACCATCTCGTGTGGGTAGAAAATTCACAATGGAACTCTAACGTCCCATAGAGTAATATGCATTGTACAAAATTCACAACAATGCCATGTGCCTTACATGGGAAAGTGATGCGGACAACATTATGCGACTTATGTATGTACCACCAAATAAGAGAGCAAGGTTCAAGTCTTGTGTTATGTATGGGTTATTTTAATTATTTAAGGGGTGGGTTACTTTTGTAATAAGACCAATAGTGCCATGGTTAGTTTAGAGTTTTTGGATTTTTAGTTGCAATTCTGTTTTTCACTTTAGACCAAATTTTTCTATGGTCAAAACTTGACTTTTTGGCTTGATTATGGCCAAAACTTCACTTACCTTTCTAATGAGACCAAGATTGCACAAATCCTATGTGATTTGGGAAAGTTATGACCAAATTACTAAGGGATGGTCACTAAAAATGGGAATAGGGTTTTTTGGAAAATTTTATGTTTTAGAAAACTTGGCTAGCAAGTTTAGGATTTTATGAAGTTTCTTATGGTTTAAGTTTGTAAACCTATTTAAAAGCAACCCCTCCCCTATAATTTGATAGTGAAGAATAAACAAGTTTTTGAAGATTTGGGTGTTCCCAAAGTGTGGCTGGAGCCATGTTCTCCTTCACCAATGATTGATTCCATTCATGGTTCCCCTCTCTTTTCTTCTTTCATAGGTGTAGCCGCAAACTCATTCTCTCATTCAATGTATATATCTCTATTTTTTTTCTTTATCTCTTAGTTCCTTCTTAAGTTTCTCTTTCTTTCTATATTACTCTCTTCTCATTCTTTCTGTCATTATTTTTCTATCTCCTTCTTCTTCCTTTTCTTGAAATCTCCATTAAAGAACCTTTACTTTGTCTGAAATTCTTTGATTTAACCCATCAAATCCTATTGGAATTTTATGAAATTTTAACTGTAGAACCTTGGAACACGTCAGAAACGGCTATAAAAATTTCAGAAATTTTTGACATTTCAAAGGGACATTTTGGTAATTTGTGGATTCTGTCCAAAATTATGAAAATACCTTTCTGGGACCCCTTCTCATATTTTCTCCTCTTTTTCTGTTCTAACTCCTTATCTTCTTTCTGTGATTTTATTTTTTGATTCTTAAATTTTATGGCTACTTGTTTGTTTCTAAACTCTATTCTTGATTTTTTTGCTTCCACATCCTTTATTTAAATTATTTGAGACTTTGGAAAATTATTCTACATCAATTTTTGGTATCTTCCCTTTTGGACTGCATCAAAAAGGGTTGAGACCCACCACAGTCGATGCTTCCCACCTAAATTTCCTATTTTGAAAACTGATTTTTCAGATGATCATAACCCTATATTCTATCACCTGTTTTTTTTTCATGAACATGTATAAAATGCAGATGATTGATAATTTAATTAGGAAGGTCCTTATCCTTAAGATCCTTTAGGCTTTTAGCTGGGTTACACCTTATGTTGAGTCTAGGCCCAACTGCAGGCATGCAGACATAGTCTTAGATCTGTCTCTTATACACA
>JAOXJP010185041.1:0-12380 GCA_025762735.1 Platanus orientalis
TACATGTCATCACTTTCCATGTGTCCTCTTTTATTGGTGGATTTCAAATATGCGCTAACAAATACCCCCCGAACGTGTCTGGTTTGAATCCTAATCAGGCACTTGTTGATCTCCCACCGATCTTCAGTACGGGTGCAATCATGTCAACCGTTACCTATAAATATGGTTTTCGCTTCAATCAACGCCATTTTTCTTGGGGTCTCCATTCTAAAGTTTCTTCGTCTTCCTCTTCCTCTTCGTTGTTTCTTCGACCTTTGATTTTCTTTTTTATGGCCCGTGTGAAACAAGTTGCACCCATTAGTGTTGAATCTGAGGGAGCTTCTTCTCCTGCCGACCAGCCAGAAAAAAAGGGAAATCCCTGTTGTTGAAATAGAGACCGCCCTAGTTGCGGTAAGGCGATTGTGCATTGTAAGTGTGAGTGAGAATGCCATGTCTATGGCGGTCTTTGTTGATCTCCCTTCGGATGGTGCTTCTTCAAGCTCCAACCTTTCCCGTTATAGCTTGGGTCTCATGTTTTTTAAGGAGACTCCACCTCAGATGCCCCATTATTTCCCCATTGACCTTTATGAAACTCCCTTGTTCTATTCAGAAGCCATCGACTAGGGTGAATGGGAATGGAAGATTGAACCTGGCTCTTGGTATAAATCAACCATTCTTGGGCCAATTGGGTGGATCACATGCACTCGCAAAGAAAAGAGAAATGGGAAAAGCTTGGTCTCACTGAGGCCATCCTGTCTTCTAAATCAGATATGTCATTCAACCAGTCTCTTATTTCTGCATTTTTTACTTTCTGGTCTCCTATTTCAAACTATTTCTTACTCCCAAAGGGTCCCATGTCGGTAACCCTAGCTGACGTTTATCATCTGCTCAACCTTCCTGCTGAAGGTAACATCGTTCTCCTAAACTTCTCAGACTCCTCTGGATCTTCTTTTCACTATCCATCAGAATCCTCACATTTATCCTACACCACCTTTCTTGCTCTTGAAATGGGTAAGCAAGGTCACATTCCAAGAGGAATGTTCTTTTTACCTTTACTGGATATGTAAATTTCTAGTTTGTTCATCCTCTAAGAGGATTACCCTAGGGTAAGCCTCTATTGCCTTGGCCTCTGACCGTTGATTGGCATTGGGCCATTTTGTCCTTGCTATTCTTTATCAATCACTCTAGTCCTTGACTTGAGAAAGATTCTCAGCCTCAATCAATGGACCATTATGGCTTCTTCAACTATAGGTTTATGCCTATTTCCCCAACTTGTCTCCTATTCCATTGAACTATCAGACTCGAGTCCCATCCTGCAACGCACAATATTGGCTTAAGGCTCGATATCCTGAAACATCATCCCCTACTTTTTATTAGTGTATTGATGTCATTCTCGAAACACAAAGAGTTCGTTCTGACATCCATTTCCTCCCATTCCGAGATTTGAAATTTGGTTCTGCTGAGTATCTTGCATGGTAATCAGACTCTTCTCAATCAATATTCAAGGCTCTAAGGACCTGAGCCTCTTGTGTCTACTCTCGAGACCTCCCTATTTTTCATAAACCTGATAATGTCGAGGCTTATTGTCTAAACATGTGTGTCCGACAGTTTGGGCTTATACAATGCATCCCTACTCCCCCCATCTTTACTTTAAATTGTCCTTGAGAAACGAATCATTCTAGTTCACGAGAATTGTTCATTGAAAAGATAGGGGGAAGTGATTCTTCTATTAGGTCACTCTATATTCCATCCTTTTGAGGGGTTCCAGAATCCACTCCCACGTTTGATACTTGGTGGTCGAGCTTTCTAGAGAGCGTTCGAGAGTCACTAAGTCAGATTAAAGGTCGATTATGCCTAAGGCTATAAACGGAGAGGATTCGGATCGGATATATGTACATTCGATATCCGATCCGATTAAATTTAGGTACATCCGATATCCGATCGGATATCCGTCGGATGTTTAATAAAAAAATTCGAATTTGAATTCGATTACATAATCGGATTTCATATGCAAATTCGGATATCCGGTTAGTTGGAAATATGAGAAAAAGAGAAAACTATAAGTCGAGGTGGCTAAAAGAAGAAATGAACAGAGAGAAAAACAAGCAAAAGAAGAGGCACAGAGACTCGAGGAAGAAGCACACAAGAAAGAAGAAGTAAACCCAGGGTAAGGCAAAACTATTATCGAGGAACATCAGCCTGAAACCTTAGGACAGGCTGCAAAGAATGAAGCATTATCTCAGATCCTAATATTGGTTATGTTCAAGAGGATATCGATGTCCCACCTCGAGACTACGGCACCCTTCTTACTGAGGAGTCATCCATTGGGTTGATCGATTTAGTTCCATCCTTTGTCAATCTATCTTCTTTAGTCCTAGACTATGCTCAGAAGGTTTTACTGAAAGGTGTTGAAAATGCCTCACACCAATCCTTAATGTCTAAGACTCTGAAAGTCCACATTGAGCCTCCTTCCACAAAGTCAATGCAGGCACCTGTTTCAGCACAACCTTCTCAAAAGATGTCTGGTCGTCTGGCTCAATTTCTATCTCGAGCTAAGCTTTTTACTTCTGGCATAGCAAGGATGATGAGGTCTTCTTCGCTTTCTTGTCCATCTCCTTTGCCTTCGGATCAATTGCATCATGCTCTGGCACTGCTTCGATCCTGTTTCACAGCTAGACAATTGGCCATACTCATGGATCTTGTAGTAAATTCTTCATTTGTTAACTCCATCAACCTGTTGCTTCAACATCCTGGCTACTTATCTGTTGATCAACGAGCCAGTCTTCGCTTAGCCATCTCTTCTCAAATCGAACCTTGTTAACAACTTCAATTAAGGCATGTTTCCTCACTAGTAGAAAACATCAATGCTCAAATGGTGGAGATTGAGAAGGTCGAGGCCCATCTCTAGAAGTTGAAGGAAGGTGTTCAGAGTTCAAGTGTGGAGCTTGAAAAAGTTATGGAACAAGACTCTCTCCATTCTGAGGAAATTCCATGGTTGGAAGGGGAATTATCAACTTGTGAGGCAAAGCTCAAAGACTGTGATTAGGTCATTGATACCTGGTGGTCTTTACTCGCGTCTATTTTCCAGTAAAAGTCTTTTGACCAATCATTTTTTTACCTTTGTTTTGACTATCTTGTACTTGTTTATATTTAATATCTTATATTAGTCACTTTTTGTTCTCACATCGAGGGTTTGTACTTTTTTAGATATTTTTTGTTGATATTTCGAACATGCTCTTGTCCCTCAATGTGCATTAATCTATAGGCGTTGTCATCTAACACTTTAGTTACTAGAAATGGTCATTCCCATGTTAGGGACCATTTACCCAATTTAGGATCTTTAACCCTAATTGGCAAAATGATTTTCCATACCAATTCTCCTTTATAGAAGGATTTAGTTTTACTCTTTTGTTATAAACCTCAACCACTCTCAATTTTTTAGAAATAATATAATTTAGGGTTTCGAGCTACTTTTCCCCAAGGTCATCCATTTTGGACATCATAGCATCTTGGTATTCAAGATGACTTAGCTAATTCTGATTTTTCACCCTTAGGGATTGTATTGTGATTTCTAAGGTAGGACAACATCGTGTCCATATACTAATGCATAAGGCATAATCCCTGTGCTTGATCTCTTAGATGTTCGATATACCCAAACAGCATCGGACAGCAATTTGTCCCAATTTGCAGCATTGATGTCTACCATCTTTCGTAAATTATTCTTTATTATCTTGTTTGTTTCCTCTGCTTGTCCATTTTCATGGGCATAGTAAGGAGTTGAATCTACTATTTTGAATCCATAATCCTTAGCAAATTCTCGTATTCGACCTCCATTGAATATTAATCCTTGGTCGACAGTAATGGATTGAGGAATCTCATATTGATGTATTATCATTTCCTTTATAAACGATATTACATCTCTTTCATTAACATCCTGATATGGCTTACATTCCACCCACTTTGTAAAATAATCTGTGGCAACAAAAATGAAGCAATTTCTTTTTATCGAGTTTGGTCTGACTTTTCCAGTTATGTCGAGGGTCCATCCTCTAAATGGCCAAGGTTTTATGACTGCGTGTAAGTTTGTTGTTGGCACCCGGGACACTGGGCCATGTTGTTGGCAAGCCTCACAACTTTGGGCATATCTGATACAATCTTGTCCGATGTTTGGCCAAAAAATATCCATATCGACAGATTAACCATCTCATCTTTATGCCCGATTGGTGTTCACCGCAGATTCCTTTGTGAACTTCAGCTATTGTAAGTTTGGCTTCATCAGTCCCCAAACATTTGAGCAATATACTATCAGCCCCTCGCTTAAACAACTCTAGAGGATCATCCCAAAGTATGTATCCTCTGGCTTTGAGTTTTAGGGAATTACTTCCTCCTCGACTAGGGTTCTATAGGTATTACCTGATTAGTTCTCTCCAGTCATCCTATTCTTCGTTCCCGTTGCCGGAAGTAATGGCATTGATGTTAAGAACCTCTTCCAAGATGGAATTCTTGTACCCAAACTATAGGCTTGGCATGTTATTTCTCCCTTTAGTGGGATTATAGCTCGTTTTGTATCTTAATGCAACTTGAGCCATCAAATTGGCCCTGTGATTAAAGTTTTAAGGTATGCACTTTACTATGACATCATCGAATGTTTTTGACAATTGCTCGACTCTGTCTCGATAAGGTATCAAAGTAGGGCTAATACATTTATAGTCTCCTAAAGTTTGATTTATCACTAAATGTGAATCTCCAAGGACTTCAACATTTTTTGCCCCTAAACCGTTTAGGATCAGTAAACCTTGGACTAAGGCTTCATATTCAGCCTGATTGTTGGTAAATTCCCCTTCTAATCTGAAGTTCAGAGTTGTGACTGTTCCTTTTGGAGAAATAATTACTACTCCTATACCAGATCTTTTCTTGGTCTTTGACCCATCGAAATATAATTTCCAAGGGGTGAGGGTAATGCAATTGTCCTTGTTGTTTGTCTGAACAGAATGACAGGGATAGTCAGCCAGGAAATTTGACAAAGTTTGACCATTTATTGCTTTTTGCGGGACATAGATAAGATCAAACTAGAGGAGTACGAGACTCCATTTTTCAATCCTACCTTTTGATATGGGTAGTGATAACATGTATTTTACTACGTCAGTTTAAGTCACAATATAAACCATATATGACAGAAGATAATGTCTTAATTTCATTGATGTGAAGTACAATGCTAGACATAATTTCTCTATCATAGGATAGTTACACTCAGCCTTCTTTAGGACTCGACTTAAATAAAACACAGACTATTCATGTCCTTCTTCATTATCCTGGACCAATAGGCTTGCTATCAAGTTCTCCGTAGCTAAAATGTATAACTTCAATGGCACATCTTTCCTTGATAGCATCAGCACTAGTGGATTCACCAGATACTCCTTAATCTTCTCGAAGGCCTGTTGATGCTCTTCTTTCCACTCGAATTCTTTGTTCCCTCTTAGGCGGAGTAAAGGTGAAAACACTTTTTTTTCCTGCCAAATTAAAAATAAAACGCCTGAGGAAATTGATTTGCCCCAGCAGTCGTTGCACTTCCTTCTTTATACAAGGTGGCTAGGTTTGAATAATTACCTTATCTTTGTTCTGGTCAATATCGATCCCTCGGTAATGTACCAAGAACCCTAGAAAGTTACCAGTGCTTACTTCTAAGGCGCAATTCAAAGGGTTCATTTTTAGCTGATATTTTCTCATTCTGAGGAATCCTTTTTCTAGGTTGAGTATATGGTTATCAAAGTCTTGGGACTTTACCACCACGTCATGGATATATACCTCCATAAATTTTCCAATCATGTCGTGGAAAATATAATTCATGGCCCGTTAGTACGTTACCCCAGCATTTTTCAAACCAAATGGCATAACTACCCACTCAAAGATGCTTATTGATCCTAGACATCGAAAGGTTGTCTTATAGATATCCTTTTCATCGATAAAGATCTGGTTATAACCAGAATGCCCATCTATGAAAGATAGCATTCAATGTCCTATTACTCCGTCAACTAACAAGTCAACAATGGGCATAGGGTATTCATCCTTAGGAGTGGCTGTATTAAGGTTCCTAAAGTTGATGCAAATTCTAATCTTACTGTTCTTTTTTATAACTGGAACTATGTTCGAGAGCCATTCGACATACCTAGTTGATCGAATGAACCTTGCCGCCAATAATTTTTCAACTTCCTCTTTGACCCTCAACATTACTTCAGTGGTCATTCATCGAGGTAGTTGTTGATAGGGAAAGTAGCCATTCTTTGTCAGCAGTCGATGCTCAACAAGCTTTCTGTTCAACCCAGGAATTATTTAGTAGTCCTAGGTAAAGCAATCCCTTTACTACCTTAGGATGTTTGTGACTCACTCTAACTCTAACTCCTTGAGTTTTGTACTGACGCATGTTACCCGTGGGTCTTTTATGGTGCCCAAGTTTACTTCTCTTAATTCATCCTGTACTTTAGCCTTTAAATCATCCAGTTTGGCAGGGGCTATTTTCAGATGCTAAACTCCTACGGCATCATGCTCGTTGGGTAGCTCTTATGTACTGCAGTCGGCAAGATACATCTCGACTCTTTTTTCTGTCAGATATCCTGACAGTCTTTTCATGGCCATTTATATGGCCCTTTGTTTTTCTTCATTTGGACTAATCATTGGACTCCTGTTTGCCTTGCGAGCCTGCTATTTCTAGCCCTATCATTGTAGTGGGGTCGATTAGTTCTCGGCATATTTCGTTAAATTCCTAGCTTATCGAGGTTTCGTCCTATCGATTCTTTTATACGGTAACCTTAGTTGGTTTTCCTTCGTTGCCTTGTCCAACTAGCTTGATTGTGCCAATACTGTCATTATAAAGATGGGCCTCAACATTATTGGCTAAGGCTAGGAATGGCTTTTGATCTGCATGTACAACTTCTACACAATTATTATCATTACAAAACAATAACAACAGGTGCAAAGATGATGGGACACACCAGTTTGAGTGTATCCAATCTCTTCCCAATAGGGCATTATAATTGGATGTTGTGTCGACCACAAAAAAAGTGGTGACCTGTGTTCGACTTCCTACCCGCAACTCAAGTGGAAGGACCCCTTTGGTTTGGGTCACGTCTATTGGCACTAGGTCGCTTTCTACCTTTGATAACTTTCTCATCATTGACAAAGGGAGGATGTTAACAACAGCCCCATTATCAATTAGTACTCTATTAATGGGTCAACACTCTATATGTACCTTTATATATAGAGGGTTTATCAAAAGTGAGTTTACCTGTACTTTCATCTGCCTTTGTAGCATTCTCCTCCAATTCTATGGCCGTTGGTTTCTCTAAGATGATATCCTAAAGTTCTCTCTCCACCTCGGAAACTTGGTCTTGGTGGGCTTTGAACTCAATAGGCAATGTAAGAATCATATGACATTCAACCTCCTTTTCTAGGTGACTTCCAAAATGGATGTTGGTGATATTGTCCTTGTCCATAAGAAGATTATCTATTATAGATTCTGACGATGTGAAGGAATCGGCAAATAATCCTTCCTTCTCGAAGTGGAGCAAATTGTCTTCTTCTGAGGGCAATTTGGTCATGTTTGCCCAACTTTTGTGTTTCTACTGCCATTCCTCCCCTCTTTTAGTTTTGTTTTTTTTACCACGGATTATGGTAACTTGTCCTGATGGTCTTTCTTAGGTTTTCTTGGCTTTTTGCCAATAAGAACTCTGATCATCCTCGGCTCCTGATTGTCGTTGATGTTGGGGATATAGTAATATCCTCTTTCCATCTTTTTGTGCTCCCTCTTGCTTGATTCACCGTCGGATGACAGGTTGAATTGGCACTCAGGCCTATTGTGACCGATGGCTTAATGATGGACAATGTCTCCTCATCTATCATGGTGCAAACTTGAATCTTGACTTTGAACCTGACTCAAGCTTTCCTGTCGAGTTAAGGCTTGTTGCCTTAACCATCTTCTTTTCTGAGTCTTGGTCATCGAGGGGAAGTCAAGATTATACCCGTACCTATACATTGGGAAACTCTTGCTATGGGGCTTGTTATCTAGTGCGATCACCTCCACCCACCTATCAACCTCTCCAACGGGTGGTTTAACTGTCCTCAAGGATTGTACTGCTTCACGAGGTTTTTCTATCCCCATCTAAGGTTTGTTCACGTATTGGCCTCTTTCTTTTGCCCATTTGTTGGGTCGCCAATCATTAACATGGGAGGCTAGAAAAGGGATTCTTGCACTTGGGTGTGCCTTCCTCTTCGGCGCTAGCTCGACTGGTAAGGGAGGTTCATCTTCCTGTTTTATGGCCATGGCCATAAGATTGGCCATTATCTTGCCACATCTTTGCAAGAGGCAAAAATCATCCTCTTCGACTAAGCTCCCTTCGTCATTTTTGACATCACGCTATGGCTTCCCAATGTTTAGACTAGAGTCGGCAAAGGTCTTTTTCCCACGCTCAGCCATACTTGTAGCCCTGCTATGAGTTGGAGGCTTCGATCGTGGCCCTGCACAACGTACAGCTTTAGTAAATCTTGCATTTTTTTTATTTCTCTTCCCCTGTCCAATCTATTGTTATCATATCAACGTCTACTAATTTTGGGAAGGGGTTAGTGTCTACTTCCTTAGCCTTGGTTTTATCAGGAAACCGAAGTAGTTTTTTGTTGATTTTTTCTTGTATAATATTTCAAAACACTATACACTTATTAGTCCGGTGTGTAAAGGAGTTATGCTACTTGCAATAGTCCTTTGCACGTAGCTCCTCGTGTGTGGGGATCTTGTGTCTCCTGACTAACTTGATCTGCTTAGCCTCGAGTAACATGTCGAATATCTGGTTAGCCTTAGTTAGATCAAAGGAATAAGTTTTTGTGCCTGCTTATGGTTTATTTAATTCCTAGGCCTAGCTGTCTTTTCTAGCAAGACCCTCACACATAAATGGTTTATTTCCTACAAATTCTGCTAAGTCGACTTCATAGTTAGGGTCCTAATAATAGGTCCCATATGATGAATTTCAACGTTGATTCTCCTATCGGAGAATGTTTTCATAACGGGTGGCCCTTTCTGATAATTTAAATAAATCGAAGAAGGTCATTCCCTCGAATTTCTTCCTGAGCTCAAAATCAAGCCCATCTTGGGCAAGTTTTATAAACTCGACCTCAGGAAGGCCACTAAGGCACCTTGACTTGGCTCTTTTGAATCTCATAATGAATTGTTCCACAGTTTCCCCTAGTTGCCTCAATTTGGCCAAATCAGTCATCGGGACTCCAATGTCTGCTCTAGCGAAATGAGCTTAGAATTTATCCTCCATTTCTTCCTAACTTCTTATCAAGTTAGGTGGGAGGCTAGTGTACCATGTGAAATCCTACCCTGTGAGGGAATTTGGAAATAGCCTTAGTTTGTAATATCCTAAATTAGAAATTTCTCCACATTGTGTGGTGAATTGACTTATGTGTTCCATGGCTATTGTACTATCTTCCCCCCAAAAAAGTAGCGAAATTGGTATTTTATACCCTTGAGGGAACTCGTAGTCCCTGTTAATTTGCTCAAGGTAGGGTTTTCTATATACTGGTCGTGCAGCCCTTCGAAGGCCAGGTCCATACAACTCTTCAAGAACTCCTATAACTTGTTCTCTAGGGTTTTGGGCGTACCCTTATGGGATAGCGTCGTATGGTCATTTTGGGCTTGGATAAGACCTTTGGTAATTTAGAGGCTGAGCTCGATACCTTGTACCCATGCCAATGAATTCCTCATTGTTAAGAAGTGGGTTCTCCTAATTGTTTGGCGGGTCTTGCTCTCTACGTTACGGTCGATTTATACTAGCATATTCATTAGCATTTCATCTTTGGAATTGGTTTTCTCAATAGTTGGGTGGTTCTTGCCTTCTTGGGGGTGGAGGTCCTGTGCCTAGGTGTCCATGTGGATGGCTGTTATACCCAAATTAGTCATTTCGGTGAGGTCATTGGACGTTTTGATCATAGTACCCGGTTCGACCATTACATTGATCATGTCCCCTGATCTAGGGGCCTCAATGTTCTTGTCGAGATACTTCGTTGAGCTCAAAAATTGGGTTTTCATGTACCTTGACCCCTTCGGGATCCAGTTGAACATTAGCCCCTACGAGATATCCCATAAGGCCTTGATTCCTAGATCATGTCTCTCTTGTGGACACTCGAATGGGTTCTTGCTGTTCTTGCACAGGGATGACTTCAACTCATGGCTCTTTAGGGTATCTGAGAGGTCTCTTGTGCCCCTCGGGCCTATTCGATGATTCTAGAATGTCTGTTCTATTAGCCACTGCTTTGTCCCTAATGCCTAGGTTTTAACTAGCTCGAACAATTTATACCGAAGGCTGGAGTATCTTTAGTAGAACATCTCCCAGGATGCTTGGCATCATTTAGAACTCTCGTTTCATTCTCTAGATAAGATCATCAAGCGTGGTTTCTATGTTGTGAGACAACTCACGTGTCTCATCACCATTGACTGGTCATTTGTCTCGTCGGGGTGCCATTAATGGCTTCGAGTAATAAGTACTTCAAAAACTCCTATTGTGGTTGCTAATTTGTTAGTAGTCAACAAGAATTGTTTTCTTTTGGAGTTGACATGTGTGCGGGTCTTTCCAATTCGGACTATCCAAAGGGTATTGAGTTCGGTAATGCCTCTAGATCGAGGACTTTTACACTAGATAATAGGACCGAGTGCAGACAATATAAAAAATAATTTATTTAAAATTAAAAATATAAAATACAATGCTAATTACAGGGATACCTTCAAATGATAGATTAGTCATTGTCTATCCTCTCATGATGAGAAAGACCTCGTTGAATCTGATCCTTCGAGTAACGGGAGATTATCCACTATTCTTCTCCTGGAAGCACCTCGTAGAATATGGTTTCATGAATAAGTTAGATTAGCCGATGTCCTTCTCTCTGGAAGAACTTCATTGAATCTGGTTCTACAAATGACACAGATTGGTTGTTGTCCTTCTCTAGAAGAATCTCATTAAATCTAAGTCTGCAGTATACTCGAATCACCCAAGACAAGGGTTCAAGTCACCACAGGAATTAACTACCGCTAAGCCTAATCTAAAGTTACAACTATTGATAAGATGTAGAACTTGTTGATAATGATTGTTGTTGTTTTATTGTTCACTGTTTCTCTTTATTTATAGAGGTTTGTCCATGACGCTATTGTTACTATTCCACATTCGTTACTTAATCGTTTTTCAGTTTAAATCATGGACCACTCTGTTCACTGATTGGGTTGTGTGTTTTTAACGTGGTATTAATGGGACCCATTTTTACATTTCATATTCCATCCAACGAGGCCCTCCTGCACAACCATCTTACTTACGTGTTGTTTCTTTTCACGTGTCTCCCCTTTACTGGCGGACTTCAAATATGTGCTAACAAATGTATCTCAAAAACAGGTTAGTTTCATACTTTCTTTGATCTTTCCTAACACCGGCGCCCTCCTTGTGCTCATGCAAGTCTTTCTGTTTCTATTAAGGCTTATTCTTCGATGTGTGTTTCAATATTCATTTTTATTGATGTCATATTAGCTTGTAAAGTATTTGTGTGGAATCTAGTTCCTTACAACCTATGATTTAGTTTTCCACTTTCAAATAAGAAGGGTTTTCATGTGTACTTTTAATATGGATTAATCAAGTTGATCACCTGGTTCTATGCATCCATGTTTTCACACTAATCTTGACCCTTTTTTCCTTCCAGAAATCATATCCAGTTACAAACCGTTAGAGATCACTTTGAAACCCAACATAAGCAAACCCATATAGACTACCACTATAAGAAAAAAGAATTTTTGCATCAACAAAAGTTGACGCAAAAAATTAGAGGTTGACGTGAAAAGTACTCTTGCTGTCAACTTTTTAGTTGATGCAGCCTGATGTAGTAAGTCATGACGTAAAAAGTCTTTACATCAACGTAGATAGTCATTAAGGAAAAGAAGGTTCTTTAGTGGCAACTAAAATCGTTTCGCATCAAGTTTTAGTTGACGTAAAAAAGTACCTTTTTACAGCAACTTTAGTTGACACAAAAGATTAATTATTTGCGACAACTTTAGTTGATGTAGAAGATTGATTTTTTACAGCAATTTTAGTTGATGTGAAAAGTTTTCTTTTCAACAACTTTTCCTGACACAAAAAATGTATTTTCGAGGGCAACTTTTGGTTACGCGAAAAAGTGATTTTTTTTTCAAACAAAAAATACCCTTTCTAATTTCAATTTTGATTAGGGAATAGAAATGAAGCCACAACCACAAATCAAGAAAAAGATTAATATTAATATTTTAAAACTTTATTTGATTTTGCATAAGATGTAAAAAAATTTGACATGCTTTAAATTACATCCACATATTTTCTAGATAAATAATATATACAAAT
>JAOXJP010185052.1:0-12380 GCA_025762735.1 Platanus orientalis
CTTCAACACCCCTCTCAGGAGGAACTCTGTTCTTTCCTGGGAACACTCAGGGAACCAGGTGTGAGTCTGCAAGGCTTGCACACACGGGCAGTACTACATCCGGGAAAATACTTTAACTTCCATGGGACTCGAACTCTCGAACTCACAACCTAACTTGGCTCTGATACCATGTTAACAGTGAATTGACCAACTCTCCCAAAACCTTAATGTGTTAGGAGATACAGAAATTAATATACTTCAACACATAGGTTACACTAAATTCACTTAATTCCAATCATAAATTCTTTTTGACTGCTAAAAGTAAAGGTCTTAGCTGTATATTCAGCTTCACGACTAGATCCAGCATTATAATATATTTATACTTTTGTACCTTTTATGATTATTTCTTGTGTAAATTGAGCAGACCATCATTCAGGAATCAAAGACAATAAGTGATTGTTTAGATTGAAACCAAAAGATTATGATAAAACCGGAAATCAACAGAAAACCTTGCCATGGACTCATTACACTACAATAAACAGTACATAACCAATAGTTGCAGAAGAAAACTTCAAGTTCATTCCGACCTACAACTTTATCCATGGAGCTCCAAAAAAATAATAGAAGAACACCAACAAAAAAATCAATTTTTTTGTGTATGCTTTCTTTTTGAAATGTGAATTATTGTTTATATAATCAGGAGTCAGGCTCCCATGTTCCCCTCCCCTACTAGGATGTATCATTTGCTGATATAATAAACAGGTAGGAGTCTGCTACCTAACTAAAACCAGGAAAATAATGACAAAATTCTGTTCCGTTGAATTTTATTTCACTCCCCCACAAAGTAGGAAAATTTTGACAACTTTTCGAAAATTTCACTATCATTTTGTACTATGTTCCTATCATCTGCAAATTTAGAATGTATCAACTAGAAAATCCAATACACAACTTGGTGTTTTGAAATTTGTAAATCAACTCTACCAGTTAATTACTGTCTCCAACTTTTAGACAATGGCTAAACGATCAGAAAAATGTCTAATATCACAAATTGCAAAGTGACACAAGTGCTTATTTGATTTATGGATGAATTGAAAAAATGGTTGAGAAGCCAGCAACTTCAAGTTTCCCAAGTAATTGAAACCGACGTTTAGTCCAACTTGTCAGAAGACATGAGGTAAAGAAGCCTTGATATTATAATAACTCAAAATTCTAGCAATGAGTACAGTCAAATGATTATACATTGGCATAAGCTCACCGTATTTCAGCACGCAAGTGCTGAATATCATCGAACTGTTTTGCATATTCTCGGATGGCACTGATATCAACCCCAAAATATCTACCAATACTTGTAAAAGAATTATCAGAAAGTAGCTTTTCTCAATAGAGTCTTGTTAAAACTTAAACTGGTCTATACAAATCAACAACTTCATGTTGAACAATATAGTCTTCTATTGATTTAAGAAATAAAAATAAATAAATAATATATTTTCTTTTCAGAATTTTAATTGAACTTCTACAATAACATTTTGGGATACTCAAGATCAGAATCTTGTTGTAGACAAAATATGGTTTTAACTCCAATGCTGCGAAGCTTGTCAACATCTTCAGGAGACTGCATTTAAAATAATTAATGTCAGACCATCAGTTTTGATTGGATAAATATTGATAAATTTAAGAGAAGGTATGAGGGTAACCTGCAGGCATGACCCCACAATCAAGTCTGGGCAAATGAAGTTGAAGTTCATTCCTAATTCATGCCTATAGGTCAACACTGTATTTACAATTATTTAGATAAGAATGGTTAGTTGAAACCTCACATACCAAACATCCTTCAGTTGAAGTGGGTTTTGAAAAAGGATAACTAACCAATCTACATTCATTTATAATTCTGAGGCATGTGTTCCACAAATGATATACATGATCATTGATCTAGATCATTCACTGGTCAGGCTGCTCTATGAGATGGAGGTAAAAATGCACCAAGAAGATTGCTAAATAATTTCTATAGTGCAAATACTTATATGGTGAAATTGAGAAGAAATCCATAATGGATAGTTAGCTTTGCTAGACCTGTGCAAGTTTTTAAGGTATGACTGATTGAAAAGGTAACCTAATACCACATGTATGTAACACTTCCTGCCCTGATTTACTCTTTCAAACCCAGCCTACACAATGTGATTGAAGCTGAATTTACCAGCACCCATAGATTGGGTCATATTATTACTACATGTCTCAGGCTTCACTTTCTTTTCTTCAGCATCATTCATCTCAGTACTGGAAGAGGGCCCAGCATATGCCTAGAGCAACATTGTTAATCATCATTTTGCACAAATATGTTCAAAATAGTCTCAACCAAACAGTCGATGACAACTTATTTACCAAAACAAACAAACAAACAAAAAGTCGGTGGCAACTTACACTAACATATATAGAAACTTGTAGGCAGGCTTACATAACTTGTCATAACAATTAACAACTTATAGGCTTAGCTTCACCTAGAGAACAATGCCTTTCATTGAGAAAGTTGTGTTCTTTTGTATGAAAACCTTTTATATTTTACCTACAAATAATGGATTCTTGATTGTTTCGTTAGAGCAGTAAAAATTGAGTCATTAATGAAGGTTAACCAATTGAGAACCTCTCATCGATGAGAGGAGATGGAGCAATAAAAAAAAAAGAGCAGCTAGCCTTTCCCATTCTGATGTTATGTCGAAAAAATGTCAACTCAATTTAACTAGAAGGCACACCAGTTAGATGACTCAACTGAATATTAATAACCAATAAAATAAAAAATATATAGTTAAAATAAGATAGAAGAACATAAAATCAAGAAAAGTAGAGAAAAGTATGACAAAAATAGTATATATACAGTGCAACTATAAGAACATTCCTTGATAAAATATGAAATAACACACCAACACAGAATTCTGAGCACCAAAACGCAGAAACAGAAAATGAACTATAACAGAAGAATTGAATCTTATCGAATTACAATGCATAATTCAAGAAATTAACAGATTAATGATTTTTGAATTTTCAAAGAGTCTATTAACCTTCATGGCGGTATGTTGACAAAGATGAGTAGTGTTCAGCCTGTCCTGCATTAAATCAAAAAATTTCAATCAAAACTAGAATCTAAAAACCGAAAATAAGATGAAATTCACTGATTTCTGTTCGAACGAGCATACCAGAAGATTAACAAATCTTGGAGGCTTTCTTCCATGGTTTTGAAGGCCATGTAAAGGTAGAGCAGTGGATCTGATACCAAAAAAAAACCATTGGAGATGAGAACTTATCGAATAAAGAAGAATAAATACAAAGAAAAATCTTCAGAAAAAAAATTGCATTGATTGACCTGTGCAGATTATGAAGAGAATCCATTTGAAAGAAGAAGGACAACAATCTGGAATCCCACTATCTCAGGTGGAGGGGAGAAGAAGAAGCAGAGGTGGAGTGCGGGCATTATATAGGTATATGAAGGGCCAATTTTACAAAAATAGATTTAGCTTTCACGGAAATCTCGAAAATGCCATTTTCTTTATTTTAAGAGGAAATTTTTTGTATGGTCACGTCTAAAATCATTTAAGGTCTATTTGATGTCTTTTTTTGAATACTTACTTTTTGAATTTGATGTCTTTTTTTGAACAATTACTTTTTCATCTGAACAATTTTTTGGACGTTTTTAACCCCCAAACACAACTCATGTCAGCTTTATCATTCACCATAAATACTACTACAGGCACTTTTTCATCACAGAATATTTTCTCCTCTGTGATGAAAAAGTACCTGTAGTTTGTATGGTGAATGATAAGCTGACATGAGTTGTGTTTGGGGGTTAAAAACGTTCAAAAAAAAAAGTGTTCAGATTAAAAAGTAGGTATTCAAAAAAAGACATCTAATTCAAATACCCATCATGTGTCAATCAATGACACGCTTGTAGAGGTTTGAACACTTACTTTTACATCTAAACACTTTTTTGGACGTTTTTAACCCCCAAACACAACTCATGTCAGCTTATCATTCACCACATACTACAGGCACTTTGTCACCACAGAACATTTTCATCCTCTTTGACTATTATTTGCAAGTCAGATGTTAGGCTTGTTTGAAACGGACAGTTAGAATTGGTCAAATTTTAAATGCATGTGGAACCCATTCAAGCTGTTAATGAGATGATTTAGCAACTGATGGATTTGTAATTTTTATTTTTTTGGGAAAAGATGTCCTATTCAGGATTCGGTGTCCAAGACACTTGGGGACATCATATTGAATAAAATGAGTAAATGATGCATTTTTTGAATATGGAATATGCATTTTATTCTATATGATGTCCCGTGGTGTCCCAGACACCAAATGCTGTACAATGGTTGCTTGTGTTGACACAGACCTCCAAAGTCATGCCATTGATTGACACATGATGTGTTTTTGAATTTGATGTCTCTTTTTTATCACCTACCTTTTCAAGTGAACACCTTTGTGGACATTTCTACCCCAAAAACAATACATGTCAGTTTGTAATTCACCATAGACACTACAAATCCAAAAACTAAAATTGGATTACAATGCTTAAACCAACTTTTTTCTAGGGTACCTAGGGCTGTCAATGAGCTAAACTAGCTCAGCTCAGCTTGTTAAGAGGCAAACCTGAGCCTTGTTCTAAGCTTAATGAGCTGATCCTAAGCTTTGATTTAAGCTCGTTTATTAAGTGAGCCTCTCAACTCATTAAATGCTTGGTTTAATTAATAATTTTATAATAATTATATATTGTGACAATAATAATGTTCAAATAAGACAAATTAGGCTAATGAGTCATTAAGATGTTGGGTTTTTTTTCCTAGCTAGTAAGCCGAGTCTAAGCCTACTTTCATGCACCCAAGCCAAATTTGAGCTTGGTCTTCATGTGATGAACCCAAGCCGAGTTCGGTAAAACTTGGTTCGTTGACGCCCCTAACTTTATCGAACCAAATTAAATTATCAATTTAATTGTATCCATTTCATAGCCCAGCTATCTTTAGCTCCAATTTTTTTAGTCAACATCATTTATAATGAAAGCTTGTGGCTATCACCACATGTTAGGTTTTACAATGACAAAATTTGTCAAAACACACAACCAAAACAAAATATAATGCCCTAAAATCTCATCCCTAGACGAGATTCCGAGGTGTTAATTTCTTAACACTCTTCTTAACTTTCTCTTACTCAAAACCATTCGCAGCAGGATAATATAAAATGTTCCTTCAAAAAAAAAAATCATATTAAATCTGTACATTTAGTTAGATCATTTATTGTCATTCATAAATGTAGCAGAATATAATCTTCTAACTAAAGTCATTACCATGTATAGTAGAATCTAACTTTTAAATCATTAACATCATAATTGGAAACTAATCATTCATAATAAAATCTCTTTCAACTAACTTTTACTCCTTTTAAATAAACTTCTCGTAACAAAATTTGAATCAATTATCATGTTTCATCAACTAATCACATCCCATTATATGGGTCCATAAACATTAACTAAAAATAAATGATGTTTGAACAAATAATTAAAGATAACAAACTAAACTAATGTCAAATCTTTGAATAACAATAAATCTTATACTAAGTCTTCATGCATCATCGTGTCATCATTAACCTCTGGTATCACCTGCTAACAATATGTTAACCTTAAAAACATTATAGAAGGATGAGTTTCATGGCTTGCATGTAATAACATAAAGGCTACAATAGAACATGAGTCAAGACTTAGCATGGATAATTTCAAAAACTTTACTGAAATATAATTAAATTGAAATTTTTAAAACATGTTGAAAAATTCTTTATGCAATTTCAAAACTTTTCTAATGCAATGACTTTAAAGACCAAAACCTATCTTACTTATCTTTATACATATCTTATGCTTTTACTTATACAACTATAACTTATACCTATCACTAAAAGACCTGTCTTATTCATACAAAACTTTACTTATGGACTTTCAAAGTCTTAATACTTCTTTCACATGTAATCCTCCTAGGATTTTCAAAACACTAATGTTCACTTAATCATAATCATTTAATGATTTGTGAATACAATCATCTATCATTCATCTTATTCAACTCATCTAGAGTATATGATCTATTATCAAATTGGACACACTTCCGGATTAGAGAACTTTCATCACATAGGACTCATCCAAAGTCTCTAACGTATTTATCAAAACAAACATTCTTCCAGGTTAGGGACTTTTTGCACATAGTGGTTATCTCATATACAAAAACTCGTGAGTAGTTTCTGAATGATTCTCACATACAAAACTTGTCAGTAGGTCTCTAAATAATTTGTTTCAAATACAAAACCTTTGAATAGGTCTTCAAATAGTCCGTCTCAGATACAAAACCTCCGAGTAAGTCTCAGAATAGTCTATTTCAGATACAAAACCTTTGAGTAAGTCTCAGAATAGTCTATCTCAGATACAAAACCTCTGAGTATGTCTTAAGTCTCACATACAAAACCTCTAAGTAAGTCTTTGAATAGTTTGTCTTAGATACATAATCGCTGAGTATGTCTTTGAATGGTCAATCACAGATACAAAACCTCAAAGTAGGTCTCCGAATATAACCACTATGAGTGTTCATCCTTTAACCACTAAGGTCTTCAAATCACTTCAAATCAATCACAAACTACATGAGTCATATAACTTCATGTTTATCTTTAAAATACAAATCACAATAGTTCTCTGAACTGAACTTCTTATCAAAACTTACATTTAATACAAAATAATTACATGCATTTTCTTATTTATAGCAATAAATTCATACACTAATTATAAAATCAAAACTTGATATGTTTCACAACTTGATATTGTATGTAAGCCAATAAAGGTTTCAAACAAATTTTACATAACTAAGCATGACATACTTCGCAACTTAATATTATATGTATGAATGCATGATTCTTTTCTAACTAAACTTAATTTTTCAAAACTCCTTTTCTATTTTCAAAACTCATAATCTTTTTTTCATAAAATTTTATATTAAACTCATGGTAGAAACATCAAACAAAACATGAAATTGCTTGACTCAATCTAAGCACAAACTAATGATGTTTTTTCTTTAAAATCATGGTTAATCACAAATAATACCTATGCTTGCAAAGAATCATATATAACTAATAATCCTTAATCAAAACTTTAGAAAGCTATTAATGGTTTTCTTCTAAAGATAATCAAAATATGTTAAACAAGCAGTAATCTTTTCTTTAGTTTAAAAAATGTTCCTACATGGAGAAATTTGAAAAAAAAAAAAAAAAAACATGCAAAACTTATAAGCCATAAGCTCATTAGCCAAACACATACACACACACACACATCAAGGTTTAAAACATAGATAATCAATTAAAAAACTTAAATATTTATGAAAGAGTTTTTAATAACCTGAATAAGAGTAAAAACATGTAAATTTTACGTGATTACTAGTCTTTTACTTCAGAAAATTGGATTCCAAAGCTTGTTGTAACTTTCTAACATTTTTCTCTTTCAAAATCCCCAAAAGTCATTCAAAACCTAACTTTCTCTCTTCCTCTTTACCTTTCCTTCGTTCTTAGGGTTTTTGTGTCGAATTAGGTTGAGTTATATCACTTATATAAACCCTACAAGAGTCAAATCAATTTGGAAACTTCAAAATCAAAAAATCTCAAAATTTCAAACTTTAAAAAATAATATGTGACAGCTTGATCAATCGAAGGGATTCTTAATTGATCAAGCTACCCCACCTCGATCGTTCAGGCTTGCCATATAATATTTTACACGTTGAACTAAAGCACTCATAAATTTCTCTAGGAAACTCTGATTTACTCATCGTTCATTTCGTTGGAAACTAGATTTCCAAATCTTTCTAATGGTGTATAGTTTGCTCACTAATTCATTATAAGTTTGCACAAGTTTTGTCTCTAAAGTTGATTAAGTTTACAAGTCATTGAATATATATTTAAATCCTACAAAGTGCGTGTAAGCAGATACAGGGTGTTACACAAAGCTTCCGAGTCCTTTAATGATTGTTAAATTAAATCTTTGCATATTTTAGCAGTCGTTTTTTTTTGTCACATACCAATCACCGAAATAAGTAGAAATTTAGCATACATAACAATTGGGAGAAGGTGTGAAATACAAAACAAAGCACCAAATTCAAATATATTCCACATGTTAATCTGTGATGAAGGGGTGTCAATGAGCCGAGTTTTGTCCTCAGCTTAGGCTTGTCACACAAGAATGGAAAATATTCATTGAGAGAAAAATGTGAATTGATCTATTTGAGATAAATACAATCCATAAATGCTATAGCGGCGATGGCATGGGCTACTTTGTTGCAATCTCGATGAACGTATGAAATGAGCACTTAGGGATATTGAAGCACCACCCGATGATAGTCTAGTATAATGATTCGAATCCTCCAAGGAACTTGAGTAGATCTATTTGATAGAAAATTCATAATTAGAGAGCCATCACCTTTAAGATGTACAACGGATTGGACAATCCTTTGCCACTTATAATCTAAGATGTACAATGGGCATTAACCCATATAAAACACCATTGCTTTTGCCTCTTCTGAGTTACAAGCTTGTAATTATTTTGTTTTTTCTTGAGCAACTAAACCTTTATAATCTCAAATTAGAGCTAATGTCGCATAGTTGAAGCCTATTGCACCATCAACATTAATATTTAATATGCCACATGGAGGATACACCCAATGGGAAGGATTATGAACACCCAGAGCTCTTGGTGGACCTTGAGGAGTAGGACATGGATTCTCTTGATTTGGACTATATACTCTAGACTTCTACATATCATTAGCTATAATGACTTATGTTGTTACCAGTTGATGTTCAAAAATCATTTTGTTACCGGCTTTTCATGAACGCCATAATACGATTGCTTATTGATGAAATATATTGAAACGGTAAGATATGACAACCAATCCTTTATCTAATCTTGAAATGATTTGCAACAATCTTCTAGTCTAAGTCCTAAAGGTGACCAAAACCACAACTATAATGCCTTGAATTTCATAACCTTATTTAGATGTGAATTCGAGCCACTACTATCCAAATCCATATCCTAATCACTATAAATTTTGTTCATTTTACCTTTAAGACCGTAAACATACTCCAATGCAGCACAATAGTAAATGAAATGTTAATTGACATTGAATCTCCATAGTGTAGAAGAAATATAAACATACCCATTCTAAACTACACAACGGAATATAACCAATAAACTTAAAACATACATATCAATTAAATGACTAATCTATAGTCTAAGCATAACTATGAATATCCAGACAGTACCATCAAATGGTCTTCAAATTGGCCTACAATAATCCATCTCCTCAAACAGACTACTAATTACTAAGTGAAATCATGTCTCAATAATCATTGTCTGATACATAGTAGTGTACTAGAAATAAATGAATAGAAAGTGTATAAATAAAATGACAATTTTATCCCCATAAAGCACCTTTGAGAACGATCTTACAGTAAATCTCGTACTACGAGGCAACACCTGAAATGGTGGTAAAAACATGGGTAAGCTATAAAGCCCGTGAGAGAACATACATAATGTTCCACCAAATAAATCGATTGTCACGAGTATGAGACGATACCAAATCAGAACAAATGAATATATAAGAGTCAAACTAACTATAACAATAATCAAAATCTAATAGAGGTATAAAAGCAATAAGCTAAATCAACAAGAGTTTATAACTGAAATCAATAAACTGTAGCTTATAAGGAAAGTGCAACATGTAATGTGAATGTCTACTTAAAAAATACTCATAATAAATATGCCTTAGCACCTTTAAAATACATTACATTAGATAATAGATGTCAAAACATATGCATACTTATAGAAGCCTAATGCAACTCTCAAACTTATGTAACCCATGAAGGGTTTCCAACAAAACATGCTTTGGATCAAACGACTCAACCCACGTTGGGTTCCTGAACCAAATCTTGTCAAAACACCTTGTAATAAATCCAACGGATTAGCTCACATAGGGCTTATAACAAAATTGAAATCATGTAACCCATGTAAGGTCTCTACAAAAAGAAAATCTCATATGACCCATGTAGGGTATCTGACAAAACTAAAATCTCATAAAAAAGGGGGCAACTAGTGTCGTCTTCACCTATTAATGTCACCTGGTGATTAGGTTTAGAAATGAGGTCATAAGACCGATATAGCCCGTAAAAATCCCCAAAGACATAAAGGGTTAGTGGGAAATTGGTGCCTTCTTCACCTATTAATGTCACCAAATGATTGGATCCATAAATGGGGTTGTAAGATTAATATAGACTGTAAAAGTCCCCCAGAGCATTAAGGGTTAGCTCGCAAAAATCCCCCAGGGCGTCAAGGGTTAGCTCGCAAAAATCCTCTAGGGCATCAAGGGTTAATGGGCAACTAGTATCGTCTTCACCTATTAATGTCACACGGTGATTGAGTCCAAAACAAAATCGTCGAATGTGGAATGATATTTTGAAATTCATACATATATATATATATATATATATATAGTAATATGTAACTACCCAATGATACAATGCAAAAGATGTCCAGGTAACATAAACTCATAAGTGAAATTATGTAAAGACCATACTTTAAACCAAACAGAAAGTAGTAGCTCATACTAACACCAAAACCAAATGCTCGATAATTCCTTTCCTAACTTTCTAAAACCAACAATAGTATAGAAGTCCCAAACAAGTCACGTGGATGTAATGATACTAATACAAACTTCATTAAATCAAGTGTAAGTTGATATGATCAAGTGGGAAGCATATTAATAACATCAATGAGAAACTAGCATAAGCAATAAAGTTTGGAGCCAATTAAAGTAAGTAAAGGTTACCAACTAGCAATGATGATACGAATAAAAATCTTAACTATGATGAAGCCAAGGTAACATCAAGCATAATAAGTAATAATTATTTTCCCCTTTTTAAATTTCATAAGGATTTAACGTTCTTACATTTAATCATAGAGATAAACTTAGGATTTCAATGAATTCATGATAGTAGCAAGGTATAAATATTAAATCTTAACTAAGACATGTTCAAACTAGAATATATTTAACCATTCACAAATATAATCCAAGATTTTATGAAACCAAGACCTCTCCCAAGGTATAGTGGAATAAATCACTCTATGGAGAAATCACCAAACTCATATAGACTTGGCAAGAAGTAATAAAAATATGTCATTTCACCTAAATTGACAACAAAAAATGGAGGAAAATACAGAAAAATAGAAATAGTAAAATAATCAACTTGAGAACTCACTAATCCTCCATGGATTTAGTGTTTGGATAAAGAAATTTTACCAAACTTTCACAAAAATACAAACAAGATGAAGAGAAACTGAAATTTCATCCAAAGTAAATATTTTCAATGAATAGAATGACAAGAATTCAAGAAAGTAGTATATCTTGTGTGAAAACTCACAAAAATTTCATAGATCTAATGATCAATGGATGTAAACTTACCAAATTAACAATCAAGTGATGAAAAAACTAAAATATAAATCATATTGAAGAATAACCATGAAGAAATAAAGTGGAAAATAAAAAGGAGTAGCACATCATGTATAAGCACTCACATAAACTCATGGATTTATGAATTAAGTGATGAGATCTTACCAAAACTTCATATATTAATAATCAAGTAATGAAGAAGTCAAAATACCAACCAAATAGATGAATGACCATGAAGAAATAGTGAGAAAAACAAATGAGTAACACACTATGTATGAACACTCACAAAGATCTCATAAATTTAACAATCAAATGATATAAACATACCAAACTTCATGGATTTTAGAAAATAATTGATGGAAGGTTAATATCCCATATAAAAGTGAAGAACAACAATGAATAAATAGTAGGAAAGCAAGATGAGTAGCACATCATGTATGAACACTCACTATCTAAACTTCTTCTTGATTAAAGTCCAAAATCCTTAGCCACATCCTTCCCTTTTTTTCAATATTCTGTAAAATAAAGTAAATATAATATAAAACAAGTAGATATGGAAGATTCAAGAAGAAATCTACCCATTCTAGTAAGATTTTTCAAAGTTGAGAGTGGAACTTATCTAATTTGGGGAATAACTCCCACGCTTAGATCCCAAATCCTTTAAACCTCTCTAACTCTTTCCTTTTTGATATAAATGATGTTATTAGGGTTTCTTTATCTTATTTATAGGGTTTTGAATCGAATTGGGAGGATTCCACATTCCTCAAAATGAAGAAAAATCGATTTGGGTTTGAAACAATAGAAACTGGGTCATTTCGAATTGCTCTGGGGGGTCTCAGATCGATCTCTCAATAGTCGGATCCATTCGCATGGGTGCTGGATCGATCCGGCATG
>JAOXJP010185063.1:0-12380 GCA_025762735.1 Platanus orientalis
TATATGTATATGGAGATGATGGTTAGATATGATGACATATTAGATGGGCAGAGATGGTGGTTAGGGATTGAAGAAGATGTTTGTTAAATATAACATAAAAGAAACTGTAGAAAGGGTTAAAGAGAGCCAGCAGATTGAAAAGTTAGGGAAGATTATTTGAGAAGAAGACAAATTAAAAGATGAAAATAGTGTTATATTTATCTAAAGAAAATAGAAGGCAGTGACACTTTTAGTCAAATCCAAAATAAGCATGTTGCTAAGTATTAATAAACACAATTTGGGACAATGTGTAACTTTTATTCATAAAATTGATTAACTTGTGGGAGTAAAAAGCCTTATAGAAGTGTGCAACTTTTACTCATGAAGTGAGTAACTTCTAGTCGTGGAAGTGGGTAACTTTTTTTTTTTTTATCTCGGGATAATAATAAAGTTAAAGGATCCCCTACACCTAATCTGGCCCCCCTATCCCTACACACAAAGGATGCACGGAGTTTACATGGTTAAAAAAATATAGATAAACAATTCTTTTAAAAAATTTAGACTCAAATTTCACGGAGAAATAGAATTTAAACACTAAGTTAAATAGTTTAAAAGTTTTTTTTTTTAATGCTTTCAACTAGTAACCTATAAAGAGGGCACTAACAAATGCTTGTGTAGTAATTGAGTGAAAGAGAGACTCATTTATGTTTTTGTAGAAATGGGTTTGATTACTCAAAAAACTCCTTGCATGCTCCATATATGTCAAAAACCTAAAAAACGAAACTTTTATGCAAATTAAAGAAACAGATTTTTTCTTCACAATTCTAAGGAATGTTAAGATATCAGATTAAAAAAAAAAAAAACCCTAATAATTTACTCAAATAGATTATTCGGCTCTAGGTTTTCAGGTAAATCCTTTACTACTTAACAAGAAACTTATTTATTATTGAAGTTCATACAACTATCTTATACTTGTTCAATGATGACAAGCACCCATGATGCAATATTGTCCCAAGTCAGATTTTGTTTTAGGGGGATTTCAACATCAGTCCTGATGAAGGTCAGGTTGGCTCTTAGGGCTTGGGTTCATGGATTGATCCATACAACCATTTTTAGTGCAACTCGGATCATCTGTAGGCTGGCCTACAGGCCAGCCCTGTAGGCCACAGCCAACAGATGACACATGTGTACTTTTTTTGAACCAGGGTTAGAGCTAACCAAAGCTCTGTTTTGCTCCTCCCAAAAAACCCTTGTATATATTCCAAAAAGTGAGACCGCTCATACCTTTCCACACTTCGGTGATCCTCCGGCAATAACTCTGGTGTTTAACCTGCAGTCCAAACATGGAAACTCTACCATGCCCTTTCAGTTTCTTTATTTCTTTCTCTCTCTGCGTCTCTCTTTGCCCCCCCTCCATTTGTTTTTTTCTCCCTCCCGGCCTCGCCCCCCCTCTTTTCCCGGTTGTAAAGAGCTACCAAATTCTAAAAGGTTGGCTGTGCAAGATAGAAGATTTGAAGTAGGGGTGGCAATTCGTGTTGGTGGGTTGGGTTTGTGTCATGTCAAGATAAAGGTATACGACTATGTGGCTCAACCCAAACCCGACCCATTTATTAATCATCTCAAAGTGAGTCGTATACCCTTATCTCAACATGACACCAACTTGACCTGCCAACATGAATTGGCACCCCTACTTAAAATCTTTTATCTTGCACAATCATCCTTTTAGATTTTGGTAGAGGGAGAGGGGGGAGGGGGAGGCCGGGAGGGAGATAGAGAGGGCATGATAGAGTAACCATGTATGGACTACAGGGTTAAACACCGTAATTATTGCCGAAGGATCAATCAACGCCGGAGTATTCGGGAAGGGGTGAGCGGTTGCTAGCACCTTCTTGAAAGTTTGCGTATAGATGAACGACACATGGAGTTTAATGAGCTACAAAATAGAACCATGAATAAGGGCACGTGGTGAAACTAGTAGGACGGCACATGTCATGACAACTGGCACACAATGAGGACGGATAACTATCTACATGAAGCAGGCCAGGTTAGGCCACTACATACCCTATGGTGAGTATATGTTGCGACATGTAAAAGTGGCTATAACAGTGAAGGGGAGTGGAAGGTGGAATGAACGTCCCATGTGACGTGACGAAGAGACTAGAACTGCCATAACTAGCTAGATCGATATAAATAAGCTAGAAGAAGAAGATGAAAGAACCAACATCTGTAATTCAATTTGAGAAAGGGTGAACCTAGTTTATCCATGGTTTCTGTAATCATCTCAATTGATATTGAGTGGAGTGACCTCTTTTAGGAGGTTCATGATTCCTTGGATCAATTAAGGCGTTTGTACTGTACCACCATTCAATTACATTAATGAATTTTGGTTCATTTTCTGTTTTTCCCCTTTGAAGTCTTAGAAAAGTCCTCTTTATTGAGGCATGTACTGAACCTGACCTAATACCCATACTTGGGGCAGTGTGAGGAAAGATAATTTTTTTTCCACCAACACAGAGATTGGCTACCACAGTGGGAGCACTCTTTGAGAGGAAGGAAGATTTGACACCTCAAAGAAAGGGAGTGATCCCTTTAATGGAAGATTGTGACCTAAGAAATCCCCAGATTCTAACGATGGACCTGATGCATTCAACAGACTGATTGAAGCAATTGTTACAACCTTCTAGATAATTGTCGTGCGAGATCTAATGTAAAAGAATCTAGGACAGGATGAGAAGAGATAGTTTGAAGAAAGGAAGATTAACAACCCAATGTTGGAGTCCCCTACCAGACTTGGGGGGCAAGGTTGGGTGCAATTTCCTTTAGAAGACCAGCAAATTAACATCCCACGGGATATAGCTGGTCAAATAGATCCTATTTCGACAGGCCAGAACCAACTTGATTGAAGATCAAAGATACTTCTTGAAGGAAGGGATGGGAAATTTCAACCTTCTAAAGGATGCATGAAAAGTTCATCGTCGAGTGATGAACACATAGACAATACGAGTTTCCCTCGAAAGAAAACTCAGATATTGGAAAGTAAGAGTCATGTGTCTCAATGATGCGTAGGAAATGATCTCGAGTCTCCAAGACAACCGGGTGATAGCAAAACTACACAGTCGATGTGTGAATGAGGATCAAAGAGATGAGGTTTGTGCCAAATGAACCTCACAATAAGCGGATGAAGGACTTTATGTTGATATGAAGTATGAGGAAGGGAAGCTCCTTAGGAATACTGGTAAGGCTAAAGTCAATGTTGGCCCTGACTAGTCCAAGGAGGTGCAAATTGAGCCTGCCAGACGACTGATACCCCCCAAAGGTAAAAGAAAAACAAAACCCCAGGTGGGTTGATAGAGTCTAGATCGATGGTGCTAATGAAGGTATCATATGAGGAATCAACAACACTAACAAAAGTGGCAGACGAAGGATCAATGACACTACTAAAGGTGTCAGATAGGGAAGAAGGCAGATTGGAATGTCAAACGATATGCCAAACGAGAAAAGTTGAGTTCGACTGCGCTCCAATACAAGTAGATATCAACTCGGTTATAATAAGTCAAAGTGACCAACAAAAGATGTTGAGCAACAATCAAACACAAAAGGAGGTTGATGGCTAGAAAAAGACGGGTCATTACTATTTCAAAGTCAACGAGGGTCAACTTGATTGCAAGCAACCTAGTATGGAATGATTAAGCAGGGTGGTCTCAAGATGACAGAAATTGCCGTTGCAATGCAGGAGATACGAAGCATCAAGGTAGGAAGGTGCTCGACCAAGATATTGAAATTCAAAAAATAAAGTCGAACATCTTCACATCAATTGATTCGATGATACTCGATGATTTGGTAGCCAATAGGGTTGAAAGAGGCTGAGGTGTAAATAGTCAATAAAGAACAAGCTCACCTCTGGGAGGTAATATCAGCCCAATAAAAGAACTTGAAGATAAAAGAAGTCAAGAGGTCAAAGGAGAAGAGAAAAGTCTATGCCTTTGGCCTAAAAAAGTGATATTGACAGACATTATCCCGACTAAAGGTGTAAAAAACGAGAGGTTTTGCATCACACGAGGATTATTTTCTGAAGGTCCCACTACAACGGAACTTAGTGTTAGCAATATAACACTTTGTGGACTTAAAATGACTAATCGAGTTGGATTAAGTCATGGCAAAGCATCAGAAGAAGATCACACACATCTAGTTAAGATATAAACTAGATGCGTGTTAGGGGGCATTTGTTGGCACCATCTTGAAAGTTAACGTATAAATGAAGGACACGTGGAGTTTAATGGGCTAAGAAATGGAACCTTGAATAAGAGCACATGGTGAAACCAGCATGACGCGTGTCATGACAACCGACACACAATGATATGGATAACTACCTACACGAAGCAATCCAGGTTAGGCCATTACACACCCCAAGATGAGTATATGGTGTAACATGTAAAAGTGGCTGTAGTAGCAAAAGGAAGTGAAAGGTGGAAGGAACCACCCATGTGACGTGAAGAAGAGATTGTAATTGCCATAACTGGTTAGATTGATATAAATAGGTAAGAAGAAGAGGAAGAAAGAACCAACATCAACATCAAATTTTATTTCTATTTTATGAGTAGGAGTAGGTCTATATTAGGAGTATGAGTAGCTTAACTTAGTCTGTAATTCAGTTTGAGAAAAGGTAAACTTGGTTCATCCCTAGTTTTTGTAATCATCTCGGTTAATATCAAATGAAATGACTTCTTTTAGGAGGTTTATGATCCCTTGGATCAATTGAGGCGTTTATACTATGCCACCATTCAATTGCATTAACAAAGTTTGATTCTTTTTCTATTCTTTCCCTTTGAAGTCTCAGAAAAGTTCTCTTTGTTGAGACATGTACCAAATCTTGTCTGGTACCCCGGGGTACTGATACCCGGGACAATGTGACCTACCAACAGCGATAGGTATTTGTGGAAGAACAAAAAAGAGCTTCAGTTAGCTCTAACCCTAGTTTAAAAAGTAGACATGTGTCATTTATTGGCTGTGGCCAACAGGCCAACCATTAAAGAACACTAGTTTTTTATTGCATTCTTACAATTCTATTGTCTAAGTTATCTTGGAAAATATATTATGTTTAACGGGTTGTTAGGTGTGGGAGTTGGCTACATAAGGATGTGCTATTTTGTTTCTTCTACCTACGTGAGAAAGGATGCATTTTGGCACTACAATCTTCTGATGTATATACTTTGTATGCACTATACTATATATTATCTATATTATATCATTTAATACATACTATATCGCACTATATATATTGTACTATATACCATACATATTGCACTATATATTATCTATACTATATAATTTCGAGGATAGAAGCCAAAAGGGCGATGTAACATATTTTGTTTATACTAGATATAATTTACATTATTTATATATTATACATAATAAAGTAATTTGATTAACACCAAACTTCTAAAAGTAAAACATATTGTTTTTTAAAGGCAAGTCTCCTTTTACATGATATTTTAAGACCCTTATATAGAGATTGGAGGGAAGTTTGTCCAATAAAACCGAGTATCAAAACCATAATATACTTTACACAAAAAATCAAAGTATAATCTTTCTTATTTAAGTAAAAGAAACAAAATAGATCATTCCCTATATATCCAACATCCATATCTAACAACCCATTAAACATAATTTGTTTTTCAAGATAGCTAAGTCAAAAACCCATTAGTATTTCTTTATTTATTTTTAATCCCAGATCATAGCATTCCTCAAAATTGTAAGGAAAAAACCTACTTTCTAAATTTGCGTAAAAGTTTATATTTTTAGGTTTTTGACATATATCGACATTGCAAAAAGCTTGAAAGAGGAATCAAATAAGTTTCTATAAAGCATACATGAGTCAATCTTTCAGTCAATATTTTTGCTACATATGTATTTGTTAGTGCCCTTTTTTTAGGTTACCAATTAAAATTATTTAAAATAAATACTTTGAAACTAAGAAACTTAGTGTTGAAACCTTATCTCTGGATGAAAATTTTCGTTTATCTAGAAAGTTTTCAAGGGATTTGTATATCTATAACTTTTTTTAAAGTATGAACTTCATGCATCATTATGTTTCTTCCTTTTTCTAATCTTTGATTATGGAAAAAGGATCTCCTAAAACGAAATTTGTCTACCCCCCTATGTCCCCACTCCACAGGCTGACACATACATTTTTTTTGATAATTTGGTGTATCTTTTTAGGTACCAACCTTTTCATTTGAACACTTTTTTTTATTTTTACCGTTTAACCCACATGCACCCCTTTTTTGGGCACTTAAATTTTCATTTGAAAATAGATTTTAACCATATATGACCTCCTCTTTGAGCAAGGACACGGAGGGACATAGTTTGGCTGTAGGTGATCCTTTATGATGATTAAAATTCCAAGAGAAAAAGTTACTTCCTCTCATAGCTTAAATTTACCAACCTTAATAAGTTAAAGTTATAGATCTTTACGAGTAAAGGTTCCTAATTGCCAAACGTAAAAAGTTACTCACTCGTACAAATAAAAGTTACACACTTTACGGGTAAAGGTTAAATCACTCCCGCAAGTAATTTTTTTTGATAGGTAAATGTCCATTGTTAATTTTATTGGACGGTTTTTGAACCCAGGACTGTGGTATGACACTCACAAACTTTACCAACTTAGCAAGCTAGCGTCTTCAAACCCTCAAATACCAATCCTAAGAGTTAAAAAGTTACTCAGGCTGACAAATAAAAGTTACATTGTTGGCACAGGAAATTTGCGACCAAGACAAATCACCAATTAACCAAGCTCCATCGCAAACTATGGAAATTGTAACCAACATGAATCAATTACGACATACATAACAATCGTGAATGAGAAGATTGAATCACGACCAGTGGGGGACAGAAACTAACTTAGAAGACTTATATTTATGATTCAAAATACTAGAGAATCACAATCAATGTGCTTTTAGATTCCTAAAATACTTAGGAAATTAGTGGAAGAGTCCAATGTGTGCAGAACTCCTCCAATACATACAGGTTAACAAGAGATACTCCTAAAACACTTAGGAAGTTAGTTGAAGAGTCCAATGCGTGCAGAACTCCCCCAGTACTTATAGATTAACAAGAAAAGGCTACACAATGAAGCAAAAACTAATTAACTACAGATCTAATCTCAATTCATGTTTTTGTAGGAAGAAAACATATATGAAACAAGTTGACCCTATAAGGCTACACAGTGAAGCAAAAAACCCTTTCATGGCACACTGTATATTCTGCATCTTTTGGATATACTGTATAGTAGGGCTATCAAAGAGTCAACCAATAAGCCGAGCTAGCTTGGCTCAGCATGAGCTGATTTTGAGCCTTGTCTCAAGCTTGTAGAGCTAAGCCTGACCCTTCTATATATATATGTGTGTGTGTGTGTGTGTGTGTGTGTGTGTTGGGGGGAGAGGGTGCTTATTTCAACCAGCTATATATTTAACCTTTAGGAGCATGTTTGGCTCATTGGCTGTCTGGGTTTTATTATTCGGGCTTGAAACAGTAAGCTTGAGTTTGGTAAGCTGAGCTAGCATGAGCTCAGCACCTCAGGCTCATGATAGGACCGAGCATGATCCTTGTGTAACAAACCTGAGCGAAGTTGGGCAATGCTTGGTTCGTTGACACCCTAATTATAGTGCCTCTGAACCTAAACTCAGATATGGGGATCTATATGCGCCTCAAATTTGAATTGTTACATTGAATCGATTACCAATGTTTACAATCCTAGTTATAAGTTCTCACATAGTCACATTCTCAATTGAAAATTGCAGAAGCATTCTCATAGTCATTAGATCATAATAGTTCAATATATGACATTAGATAATTCACATAGTACAAACATGTCAATATAGATGTAGTAGAAAATATATTATAAATCTCCAATATAGATTCAAAATAGTAGAAATCAATTGTCTACATCAATGAAATGCTCTTTCATCTGAACCACAAACAAAGGAAAATAATAAATCCCTCCAATAATATCTATAAAAGGTACATGGT
The DNA here is from genome assembly GCA_025762735.1 of Platanus orientalis. Classification (NCBI taxonomy): domain Eukaryota; kingdom Viridiplantae; phylum Streptophyta; class Magnoliopsida; order Proteales; family Platanaceae; genus Platanus; species Platanus orientalis. Next base: position 8,008 of record JAOXJP010185063.1, read on the forward strand.
TCAAAGATATCCATATCTCAATTGTAATAAAAGGGAATTATATTATAATTACTGTCGCAAGCCCTTAGAATGGAAAACTTGCAAGTATAGTCAGTCTGAAAAACAAAACGGCTAGGTTAGCCTAAACCTATAAACAATCTAATTGATTATAAATAATATAAGGTAAAAGCATATTTTTGAGTACTAGCAAGTCCGAAGGTCAATACAGAACTAAACAAAGATCAAAGTAATAAGCATAATCATTCTAGTACAAATAGAACAATAATCATACATCAAACTAAAATCAAAAGTCTAATATAAAATTTCATTTAAAATAAAGAATTTTGGTTTCACAATTCAGAGTTTAAAGCTAAATATTGAATAGAAATCGGTCTCTAAACAAGTAATTCAATATGGAGATCAAAGTCTATGAATTGAATGACATATGTTAGTTTCAAAAGATCTGATGTTCAATGATTCGAAGTATTCAAAGTTCAATGTTTAGAAGGTTTGAAGTTCGTATGGTTCAAAGTGTTTGGAGTTTAATATTCAAAGTGTTTAGAGTTCAATGATTCAGTGTTCAAAGTTCAAAGTTTGAAAGGTCTAATGTTCAATGTTCAAAGTAAAGTATCCGTATGCTTTCGTCAACTCTATAGGTAGGGTTCAAATCTCGTGCTAATTAAACCCCACGAGTAGAGATAATGTCCTTGTTGTAACCCTAAGGACAAGATTCTAATCTTCTGATAATCTCTAGAAGTAGGGATGATATCTGTGTAACTAAAGAGCATGTTTGAAGTACTTTCTCACAGTCAGCCTTGTGAGTAGTCTCAAAGCGTCAAATGTCATGCTTTGCCTGGTGGCGAAGCCTAAATAGTCAAAGGATACACTTAGCTTAGTGTCAAGACCCATATAGTCGACGGTCACACTTAGCCCTGTGATGAGGCCTAAAATGGGTCAAAAGTTTGAAGTCCAATAGAGTTCATATCAATAAGTTCGAAGGTTTTCATAGTTTCGATAATCGAAATATTTATGTAATGCATAAAACACATGTAGACATAGCATTGTCATGATTCAATCATTTAAAAAATATATGATTTACTTAGATTCGATGTTAGTACATGATTCGATGTTCATAAGACCGGAGTCATAATAATTCACTAAGATTCCACATAAAATAAATGATTTAAAGCATGTAATAAGATTCAATCGTCCATACGGTTCATATGATCACATTGAGAGCATATAGCTTAATAAAATCAATGAGTTCAATACACATTTATAGAAATTTAGAAATTCAAATGATTTTTCAATGAATATTATTGTATAGAACAACCAAATATCACTTCTAGTGTTCCAAACAAAGGGCAAAACAAGATTTCCTATCAATTTGATCATTAATAGAGTATATCTTGAAGTATTCACATTTTCACACAAATTTTCAAAGATTCACATGAGAAAAATTCATATTTCACAAGATTTAAAGCATTTAATGAAAGAAATCAGTCCACACAATGCCTAAGAACAATAATCTTTCATAAAATAGGTGTGAATCTAAAGATCAACATGATTCAATGGTTCAAAGTATGGATTTACAAAATTTTCAGAAGTTTCAAAAAGAAAAGAGTTATACTAAGCATAAGGAACATGAAAACTTACTAAATAAGCTAGAATTCATAGATCTAACATGGTTCAATGGATTGAATTCAAGAATTTCCAATAATCTCAAAAGATTCCAAGATGTGAACACATAATTTGAAAATTACAGGAGGAAAACACATCACATCACCCATAATAAACAAGAGTACTTACAATTTTTTCAAATTCAAAACCTCCTAGCAAAAGCCTCTTCACTTCAATTTCTAGAATCACCTATATTTTGTAAAATTAATGTAGATCTAATATCAAATTGATAAATTTAAGAAGATCATAAAAGAAAATCACATACTCTAGCAAAAATTCTCAAGAATGGGTTGAACTTACTAAATTGGGGAAGAATTTCTCCTCTTATCTCACAAAGCTCCCAAAACTCTTCCACACTTCATTTATATGTTCTAAGTGATCCAATAAACTCAAATGAGGTTATAGAGTGGTTATATTTCGTCACAAATGAGATTCCACTTGTGTGAATGTCAAATTTGAATGAGCCACATCATTTTTGTGCGTGACTTATTTTTCAAGATTTACGAGTCATGACCAATCAGGAGATTTGTGATCGGTCACAGATCTCATTATCGGTCACACTTGTGATCGGTTATGGTGTTTTTTTTTTTGTGATCGGTTAGGGACAAGTTTGAGTAACACCCAAATGGGGTGACCTATGTTCGTGATATGTGTGTGATCAGTAAGAGATTTGTGATCGATCACACCTAGGTTCTTTTGAATTTATTTGATTTTTTTTTCCTATCCTTAGGTCTCCAAAGTCGAACCCAAATGGTTCAGAGTTCCTCAACTCATTTTAAACAATGTCTAGGTCACTCGAACTTTGAGGATGGTCCTTATGCTCGAAATTACAAATAATTCAAATTTGACACATGGTATCAGGTTCGGATTAACTTAGGTGCGGAGTGTTACACTAATGGTGCAACACAAAAATAATATAACCTTAAACGATTTCAGCCCAAAAATGACACATATCTCCCTTAGCCTTTACAGATGAATGGTGGCATACAATTCATGCACTAAGACAATGCAGTGAAGTATAAGTCAACTATGAGTTTTGAGGGATGTATTGGAGGCATCCCCTCAACCCACTTCCATTATGAGAAGGTGAGGGATGAGAAACAAGTTGTCAAAAGGATTCCACCCTAGCGCTTCTTCCCAAAAAAAAAAAAAATGTTTTTTTTTTGGTCGAAACTGGAAAAAAAAGGTTATTCGTTAGTTTCTTATACATGTATTATGCAATATAAGGGGTTAAGAGAATGCCTCCATAAGAAATGGCTGCTCCACAAGGACAATTATTATGGCCATTAAAACTGAAACCTGGGCTGGGTTGGGCTGTAACTAAGCCCTAAACTGATCCTCGACAGTCACCATGATGGATGCCAATTAGCTAAAAATGGTGTTTATTCTGCTGTAGACAAAAACAGGACTTTGTCCAACTTTCATATGGACAGTTAAATGTTAATTAAATTGTTGTTTTTTTTTTTTTTTTCATTTTCAGCAAACTCTATTACTGTTTAGAAGAAATAATGCTACAGAGGTCTCTGTCGGGGTTTCGTACATAACATAACAGAAAATTAAATTATAAAACAATGGCAACATCAGTAAACACTAAAGAAAGTCAAAAAGACATTTACTAATTACATATTACCAAGGCAATGGTCCTTGAGGAGAAATCATGTTGGGAACTTGTGTAATGACTCATCACAGATGTATCTGTTCATGTTATAATGGAATTTTTACAAATCCCAAACATAAGTTTGCCAAATCTCTAAATGCTAGGTCAGATGCTAAGGTGATGGTATTCCACAAGAAATTATGTTGTAAATATTTGAGCATGTTGAGCGGGTTCAAACCCAAGACCTCTTCTCTAGAGAGGTGGTGCTACAACCACCAGGGCACTAGGGTGTTGGTTATGCTTTGTTTCTTTTTGTTTAACCATGAGTTGTGGGATTGGTTTGGGAATGCTTCCCTTAACTGTTGCTAGCCGTCACCCCATGTCAGGGGGTGGGCACATCAGCGTCGAAAAGTGATTTTCACTTTTGGGGGGAGGTGCAAATTACTTTTCAGTGCTGATGTGCTCGCCCCCTGACAGGGGGTGGTGGTTAGCGATAGTTAAGGGAAGTGTTTTTTATCCTCTTTGATGAGTTTCATGTATTGCATTGCTAAAAAAGACTTAGACCCAATATTGAATTTTTTTTATTGGAATGATTTGTTGTTGTACCAAAATAATAATAATAATAATAATGCCTATTATTCTTAGAAATGTGTAATATCACTTTGATGTTCTCTTTAGGGGGAAAATGGCCAAAGTTTTACTGTCATCTTTAAGATCCAAAGTTCTAACAGCACTCTTTCCATTTCCAGGATGCATAGGAAGCTGGAGAAATGGGGACAAATGGATCACTTGATGGGTAACAAAGATTAGTTGTCAAGGAAAGATTTTCTCCCAAAAATTTTGAACGGATTTTGAGAAGATATGTTTGTAAGTTTCTTTATTATAATATTGCAGTACGTTAGAATAGAATGTTGCAGTAACACAGGAAGTTGACTGAGAAATGATATCCTTTCATTGGCTATAGAATTCCGCAAGACTGACTGTCCACTACAAGAAAGACATTTTTGACAACGCATAAAAGAGCCACCGAAGCTATAAAAATGAGTAGTCAAAACTTTTCAAAGACTCAAACCACCGCGTTGCTAACATGTTGCAATAGGTGCGTGGCAGAAAGTCT
>JAOXJP010185073.1:0-12379 GCA_025762735.1 Platanus orientalis
AGTGAAATGATACCCACGATGTGTCTCGTCTCACGACGTCTCACAAAGAGGGTCGTCGCAGGTGATGTGAACCCCCTTGTGTTAGCCCCATAATCATTTTGCCACAAAAGGTGACATGTCATGACTTGTCTTTTCTTGTTAGGAGCTCCTAATTTATAGAATTCCTATCATGTTTCTTGCACCCAATAATGAATTGCCATTGTAGAAATTTGGTGTATAGGTAGTAGGTTGTACTGGATTCCTCTTGTTGGCCAGAGGTTAACACTCTTAATCTTCGTGCCGAAGATATCTCTCAATTCATAATACTCTTTTAGGGATGGCCAACCTTCCAATAAAATTTGCAATACCTAGGATTTAATATGTCCAACTCCATAGAGGTTCTCTTGAGCTTCAATACTTCATCTTGAACCATCAATCAAGTATTTTGATGGTTTCAAGGATAGAAGAAAACTCTAATGATACATACTTGTTGAACTTTCAAGTCCAATTAGCCTCCTTCTAGCTAGATTCTTTGTTGCTAGACCTCTTAAGGTTTCTGATGGAAACTAACATGGCATATATAGTGTTCACACAACTTCCTTTTTTTCCTAATAATGGGTTTTCTTTAGACACTAGGCTAAGGAATGATGGAATCAATCTCTAAGGTGAAGAAACAAGTGATGTTTTCCATCTCGATGAACTCCCTATCCTTCACACCATTCATTCATACATAGCTCCAGCTTATGAATATTGGAATGGCAATTTATAGGCAGGTTAATGAACCCAACATCAAGTCTTTCTTACCCTTTCCCACTAGCAAGCAAATATGAATGATGTCGATCATTGTATTAGACTCTTGGGCATGTGAGAACTTTAAGGAAGAGAACAGTCTGGAATCCCAAATCATTCAAGAGGTTATTGATTGTTTGTCATGCCCTCGAATGGTGTGGACTATGTTAGATTTAAGATTTGGAATACAGGGATTTGACAAGACGAAGGAGTGACAATGTCCAAGTAACAGATCACACTTTCCTTAAGACAATATTTACAGTCTACTCCGTTCTTAAGAGAAACAGAGACTGCAACGAGTCAACAAACTTGTTTCTAGGATAAAACGGGCCCAACTGAAGTTATGTTGTTGATCGGCAGTTTACAACGTCGTAATATCAACCCTTGAACTCCAAAGGATAATCTTCTAGAATTGTATATAGAGAGAAGTCAACGAGTTTCTCAAATGCATAGAGGTTTTAGAAAGAGATGAGAGAAAAGAAATTTGAAGTGAAGTTTACATTGGGGATTGCCTTTCTTTTATAGAAATTGTAGGGACACCTTAAGATGTGTCTGTAGACATTCTAGGCACACTTTCATGTTGAATAGTCATGAATAAAAGTCTTTAGCTGCCTTGGACACGCCACCACAATTTTCCGTGAATGAAAATGCAAAGAATCTCAACTTTTTCATTGTAGATTTTCGCCTAGAGAGTTGCGATTCTTTGCATTTTCATTCGTGGAAGTTTAAAAAAAATTTGGTATGAAAAAAGAACTTATATACAATTCTAGGTAGGTGAAGAATTGTGCATAGGTGAAGGTGTAGACAAACTTGAACCTTCACTTAGTCCAAATACATCAAAGTTTATCGAGGTTCTTAGTAACCGTAGTTTTGAACTAAGAACCCCATTTCAACTAAACTAGATAATTCATCTTACTAGTATTCAAGCATAGCCAACACATTTATGGCCTTACGCTTTTGTCCTATTTAGCAAGTACTTTAGTAGACCAAGCCTTAAGTCTCATAGGAAGTGGTCTCACTTCCCCATTTACATAGGTGAGTCTATTTGAAGTGTATTTACATGTATTACATTTATCTATACTGATATTGACCCAGCAAGTGTACTTAAACTCACCCTCCTTTATCCATGTAGACATGCATTAACTATGGATGGATTAAAGATATTATTCTCTCTCTGTTTTCATGCACCGTTGTTTTTCCTGTTGAACTTGATTATAGGTTGGGTTCCCACCATAGTCAACTTAATTTGTAGGCTTTAATCTCATCTCCGTAGATGTCTTGTAGATCATATTCTTTGCAAGGCCCTTGGTAAAAGGGTCAGCTAGATTTTCTTTCAATCTAACAAATGTTAATGTGATTACTCCATCTTTCAGAAGTTTCCTCACATAGTGTCTTAGACTAATATATCTAGACTTTCCATTATACGTATCATTGTATGCTCTTAGAAACATGACTTCACTATCGCAATGCAAAGAAACAATAGGCATTAGTTTGGGCCATAATGGTATTTCAAAAAGTAAATTCCTTATCCATTCCACCTCTTAGCCCACAATTACCAATGGAATAAACTCTGCTTTCATAGTGGAATGAGCTATGCAAGTTTGTTTCTTGGATCCCTAAGATACAACAGTGCCCCCTATAGTGAAAATCCACTCACTAGTTGAATCATCTAAACTAGATATCCAACTAGTATCTGTGTATTCTTCCAATACATCATGTTGTTTTTTATAATATAACCCATAATTTACTATTTTATTTAGATATCTAAATGCTCTATTTATAGTTTTTCATTGTCAGTATCCAAGGTTATAAGTATATCTACTTAATACACCAACAACATAAGTTATATTTGGTTTTGCACAATACATAGCATACATTAAGCTTCTAATTACACTAGAATATTTCAATTGATCTATACATCTTCTATTATTCTTTGTTAGCTTTACACATGGAGCAAATGGAGTATATACAGGTCTATAATCAAAATGATCAAACTTTCTAATAATAGATTCAATGTAATGAGACTGTGTAAGAACTATATAATTACTATTATTTATTAGTTTGATACCCATAATAACATTTGCATTACCCATATCTTTCATGGCAAAACATCATGATAAATATATTTCAGTACCTATGATAATGTCTAGATTAGTTTCAAAGATTAACATATCATCAACATATAAACAAATGATCACAGTTTTTGTAACGTCCCCGAACCCGGACTTGGATATAGGATCAGATTTAGATCGTTACTTCACAATCTGATAATCATAACTACCCAAAACATAGATCCGATGACCCCAAAATTCCAATAATCCACTAACTCACAATTTCAAATTTCTTTAAGTCCTTAAGTCCATTTAGGTAGTCCTTAGTTTGATTGATAATCCATAGTCAAAGTTCGATAATTATGGAAGCATAAATCAATACTTAATAGTTCTCAATAGTCCAATCAGAATAAATCACAGTGGAAATAACACTATAATCTCCAATGATAGTCAATATAGTTAATATCTACATAAATAGGGTGCCCTCTCAACCCAAATACACGCAAGAGAAATGAATATTTACTAATCCAAAAGTGTGGATCCAATGTAACGGGTCCCAAAATATGTTTAGAGCAGATATAAGAATAAAAGAAAAGTTGAGAATATCATAGCAAGTCTCTCGGATGGAGGACCTATAATAGTAGTCAATATAAAAAATAAATGGCTAGGTTAGTCCCAACCTATAAGCAATCTAACTGACTATAGACAATATGATGCAAAACATAAATCTGAGTACTAGCATATCCAAAGGCCAATACAAAACTAAACAGAGGTCGAAATACTAATCATAATCATGCTAGCACAGACTGAACAATAATCAAACATCAAACTGAAGTCAAAGGTTCAATACAAAGTTCTAAGTTCAAATAAAGAATTCTAACTTCACGATTCAGAGTTCAATAATAAATACTGAATAAGAACCGGTGTTTAAATAAGTAATTCAATACAGAGTTCAAAGCTTATAAGTTCAATGACATGTTAGTTTTAAAAGATCTAATGTTCGATGATTCAGAGTGTTTTTAGAGTTCAATGTTCAAAATTCGTCCAAAGTTTACATGGTCCAAAGTGTTCAAAGTTCAATATTCAAAGTGTTCGGAGTTTGATAATTCAAAGTATTCGAAGTTCAATATTCGAAAGGTTCAATGTTTCAATGGTTCAATGTAAAGTAATCGCATGCTCTAGTTAATCCCACAGGTAAGGTCCTAATCTCGTGCCAAATCCCATAAGTCCTTGTTAAAATCCTAAGGGTAGAGTCTTGATCTCCTGTTTAATCCCCAGAAGTAGGGTCAATATCCATGAACCAAAGAGCATGTCCGAAATACTTTCGCACATTTAGCGTTGTGAGTAAGCCCAAAGAGTCAAGGACACACTTAGCCTGGTGTCATGACCCACATAATCGATAGTTACACTTAGCCCTATGATGGGGCCTAAAGTTGGTTAAGGGTTCAAAGTTTAATGGCGTTCACATCAATAAGTTTGAAGGTTCACATGCTTTCAATAATTGGAATATTTCTATAATGCATAAAACAAACATCGGCGTAGCATTACCATGATTCGATCATTTCAAAGGCATAAGATTCACTTAGATTCATTGTTAGCACATAATTCGATATTCATAAGACTGGAGTCACAATAATTCACTAAGATCTTACACAAGATCAATGTTTCAAAGATTGTAATAGGATTCGATGGTCCACATAATCCATATAATCACATATGAAGCATGTAGTTCACTAGAATCAATGAGTTCAATACAAATTTATAAAAATTTAGAAGTTTAAATGATTTTCTAATGAATATAATCGTAGATATCATCTAAATATCACTTTTAGTGTTCCAAACAAAGGGCAAAGCAAGATTGTCAATCAAGTTGATCATTAATGGTGTAGATCTTGAAGGATTCATAGTTTTACACAAATTTACAAAGGTTCACATGGAAAAAATTCAAATTTCACATGATTTAAAGGATTCAATGAAAGAAATTAGTCCACATAATATTTAAGAACAATAATCTTTCACAAAATAGGCGTAGATCTAAAGATCAAACAAGATTCAATGGTCCTAAACATAGATCTACAAAATTTTCGGAGATTCCAATAACAAATGGGTATTACCAAGCATAAGAGAAAAATACATACTAAGAAAGCTAGAAGTTATGAATATAACATGGTTCAATGGATTGTATTCAAGGATTTCTGATAATTTCAAGGGATTTCATAGATAACATTGCATAATCTGAAAATCAAAAGAGGAATGCACATCACATCACCCATAGTAAGCAAGATTACTCACCAAGGAAGCCCAGATTTAAGAATCCATAAGGTTTAATGGCTTGAAGTATGGCTCTCTAGAAATTTTAGAGGATTTAACAAAAATTCACATGATTTAAGAATTCCAAAAAGAGAAACACATCATATCAACCATAGTAAGCAATATCACTTACCAAAGCTCAAATCTAAAATCTCCAAGCAAGAAACCTTCACTTCAACCTCTACTAACAACTTGCTCTATAAATAAGTATAAATTTAACACTATAAGAATGAAACTAGGAAGATCTAGGAAGAGGTTAAGCTACCATAACAGATTTTCCATGGTTGGGAGTGAAACTTACTAAATTGGGCAAGAATTCTCACTTTTCTCTCTCAAAACTCTAATCTCTCTAAAACTTTCTCTTTTTGTTCTAATGAGCTTAAATGAAATATTAAAGGAGTTTCACTTTGTCTAAGATGAGATCCTACATGTGTGGAGGTCCAATAGTTGAAAGCCACATCACAAAGTGCCAAAATTCAAAATTTTCTAGAATTTTAGTTTTTCAAGCTATAACCGATTACCAGATTTGTAACCAATCATGAGCTCCTCAAAAAATTCCCTAGTACCTCACCCCATGAGTGTAACCGATTACGAGATTTTGTAACCGATTATGCACGTGACTGATTACATGATTTGTAACCAATTACGCCATGATCCATGCATGACCCGTGACTTCTGAATTTTCAACATAGACACCTTGTGGTAAAACGATCATTATGTTCTCTACAGAACTCTGAATTATGAACTGTTTAGAGGCATTGGAAAGTAGAATCAAAGACCTTTCCAATGGTGTATGGTTTACACTTTAATTCTCTTGGGATTGGTACAAATTTACTCGTGAAATTATCCCAATTACGCTCTTGAAGCAACATTCAAACTTGACAGGTTTAATGTCGAATTTAGGTTCAACACTTTTAACTTTGTTTCAAGGTTTCCTAAACCACTCTATGATCTGTCTAAACATGTGAAATGATCATTTTACCCCTAAACATACAAAATTATATTTTTATCCTTCTAAGACATTACGGTGTATTATAGTACTAATTTCAATAAATTTTGAGTAAAGATATTTATCAACTTCATTTACTCTCAATCCATAGGATTGTATTACTTCATCAAACTTTTCATGCCACTGCTTTGGGGCTTGTTTTAAGTCATAAAGTGACTTAATCAATTTACATACTTTATGTTTTTGGTTTGTCAGACTAAAACCTTCGGGTTGTTTCATATAAATTTCTTCATTTAAGTCTGAATTTAAAAATACAGTTTTAACATCTATTTGGTACAACTAAATCATAAATAACAACTAATGCAACTAAAATTCTAATAGTTGTTATTCTAATTAAAGGGGCATATGTGTCAAAATAATCAACTCTTTCATTTTGTTTAAAGCCTTTGGCTACTAACCTAGCCTTAAACTTTTAAATTGATCCATCTGCTCTTAATTTCCTTTTAAATAGTCATTTACAACCTATTGGTTGACATCCTAGAGGTAGATCCACTAATTTCCATATTTGATTAGACATGATGGAATCCATATCATCATTAATAAGTTTTTATTTTCCAAAATGAAGCATCTCTAGAACTCATGGATTCTTTAAAAGTTTTGAGATCTTCATCTATATCTAGTAACAATACTGAGTTTGTGATTTCATTTCTATCACCTTATTTTCCTATATTAGAAGAGATTTCTCTTTTCCTTTTACTTTTTCTAAGTTCAACATTTTCTACTACTGTTTTTTTTTTTTTCTTATAAGAACTTTAGATACATTAGGCACACTTGTTTCTTTGTAAGAAAACATGTTTTCAAATAATACTACATCTCTTGATTTTATGATAGAATGTTTAACAATTATATTTCTATCTTCTATATATAAGAAATGATATGCTTTACTATTTTGAGCATATCCTATAAATACACTATCAATGCTTTTATCTCATAACTTTTACATTTTAGGATTTGGTAATCTCACTAATGCTCTACACCCCCACACTTTAAGATAATCTAAATTTGGTTTATGTTTCTTCCTAAGTTCATAAGATATAACTTTAGTATCTTTATGTGAAATTCTATTCAAGATAAAATAACATGTTAGTAAAGCTTCTCCCAAATAGCTATTAGATAATCTTGAATTTATTATCATTGTATTTACCATTTCTACTAATGTTTGATTTTTTCTTTCCGCTATCCCATTTTGTTGTGGTGTATATAAGACTATAATTTGATGTATTGTACCTTATTTTTCATAATAATTCACAAATTCATTTGAGGTATAACTACAACCTCTGTCTGATCTAAGTATTTTAATTCTTGTTTCTAGTTAGTGTTTAAATTCAGTTTTATAAATTTCAACTTACTTAATGCCTCATACTTTGTTTTAATTAAATAAACATAAGTATATCTAGATAAATCATCTATAGAAATAATAAAATATATTTTACCTCCTCTAGTAATTAAATCATTCAATTCACATATATTGGAATGTCTTAATCCTAACAATTCAGTATTTCTTTCTACTTTGTGAATTGGTTTTCTAGTAATCTTTGATTTTATGCATATATCACATTTTTCTAATTTTTTATTTTGACATTTATGAAGTAAACCTACTTTTATCATGCTTTCTATGGATTTAAAATTAACATGTCCGAATCTAGCATGCCATAAATTAACAAAATCAACAACATAAACTAAATAATCATTTTCATTAAAAATATTAAACTTTAACATTCCACCTGAAACATATCCCATGTTCACATACTGTTAGGTCTTATGTATTGTTAATGTCCAGGCACAAAACAATGTACATACATGTAGTGGTCATGTAGTAGGACTTTATGTTGTAATTATGTATGTTCATATAAGTCCAAGAAGAAAGTCTGGGAAAGCACCATGATGAAGGACTTGAAGCTGGAATGATCATGCCAAAGAGATCCAAGCATTGTTGAAGTCTCAAGTACAAGCTACCTCTAGAAAGCCAACACCTAGAGCTTAAAAGGTAAAAATTGAAAATCTTGGTAAGTTAGGCATGGGACAAGCCTAAAAGCCTAAACACACAAGTCCAAAGGAAGAACTCCAAGAGAAAAGACCAAGAAAAAAGGAACAAAAACGAAAAAAAAAAAACTGGTTTTTTCTAGACCTAGGGACAGACCCTAGATTTTTGGGACTAGTCACAGATTTTTGTGACCAGACACGCATGATTAGTTGCAAAAAATCTATCACCGGTCCCCAATGGAAAAATAATCAAAATTGAATTTTGCAAGTTGGCATAACGGCTAGTTTTTTAACTGTTGTAAACTAGCAGTTGAGGGATGAACTTCGCGTCTCTAAACCTCTATAAATAGGGTCTTTAAACCCCAAGAAAGGTAGAGAACAACACTTATGTATACATAGTCAAATTCTTGAGAAAGAGAGTCAAAAGTGTGAGCCAATAGCCTATAAGTTAAATTATGTTGGCCAATAACCTTGGAATTTTTTCACCATAGTTAAACTCATTCAAGATTGGTTGTAAGCTTCCCAGACCATTGTAGTTAAATCTTTGGAAGAAAGCGGGTAGGTTCTTATTAGTCAAATTTGCATATACAAGAGGCAACCCAAACCAAGAAGAGTGCCATCATCTCCAACCTATTCGTAGCCTTTGCCGGAGCCACTGAAGGTAGATTCTCAACCTTTTCCGGAGTCACCAAAGGCGTGTACGTGAACCACTTGCTAGAGTCACCAAGTGTAGGTTAGTCCAACGGAGTCACTGGGTGGAGCGTGCCCACCGGGGTCATTGGGAGCGCACTATTCAGGTTTATTCATTTTGTTCTATAATAGTTAATGAACTTTTAATAAAAATTAAATAGGCTCAGGGGAGCTGGTTTGACAGTGGATGTAGGCCTAGAGTGTCGAACCACTTTAAATTATGCGTTGTGGTTTGTTTGTGTTATTCTATTTTCATTGTTTGTGTTTTTGCAAATTAACCTAACATATTTAAGTGACTTCAACTAAGGTTAAAATTATTAAGGAATTAATTTAAATAACCTTAGGGAATTTATCAGTCCTGCTCTCGCTTTGCTATTAGTAACACTATAGTGCATGACGGAGCCTCGTGGTCTATGATAAATTCATAGAAAAGTACAACAACAACAACAAACAGCCTTATCCCAACTATTTGGGGTCAACTACACGAATCCTATTTCGCCATTCCACTCTATTTAGGGCCATATCTGCTATTAAATTACAAGCTACCATGTCCCTCTTTACTACCTCCACCCAGGTCAATTTTGGCTTTCCTCTAGTCCTTCTAGCACCTTCAACTTGTATTGTCTCACTCTGCCGCAAGCCATAGAAGGAAAAATTGAAGTTTAGAATAAGGAGGTGTTTGGAAATGTGGAGGAAGTAAAAAGTAGAATCTCATTGGAATTGGAATCATTTGATAGGATTGAGTAGTCTAGGATCTTAAATCCCATGGAAAGGGAAGAAAGGCGTATGTTGAAAATAAAGTTCAAGAAGGTGATTAAAAATGAGGAAATTAAGTGGAGACAAAAGTCGCGTTATAAATGGTTCAAGGAGATGGATGGAAATACTAAATTTTTCCATAGATTGGCAAATGCTAGGCGTAATAAAAACCATATCAACAAAATTCTATGGAATGGTAGTCAAGTGGAAGACCTGAAGGAGATTGAACAAACATTTGTTGCACACTTTACCAAACTTTATGGATCCCTTGCGAATCTATGTCGTCAGGTAGAAGGTTTGTCTTGGAATTGCATCACAAGGGACAAGGCGGACTATTTGGAAAGAAGGTTTGATGAAGACGAGATCCATAATGTAATCATTGATATTGATGGTGAGAAAGCACCGGGACCAGATGGTTTTATAATGGCTTTTTTAAAGAAGTGTTGGGATGTGGTAAGAAGCAACCTTCTTCTCATCTTTGATGAATTTTTTGAGAGAAAGATTATCAACAAAAGTATGAATTCTACCTTCATCGCTCTCATTCCTAAGGAGGATGGAATCCTGGGTCCACAGGACTTTAGACCTATTAGCTTGATTGGGAGTGTCTACAAGATCATTTCCAAAGTCCTCTAAAAAAGGATCCATGATGTCATGGGGGATATTATTTCATCCTCACAAGGGGCCTTCGTAAATGACAGACAAATACTGGATGAAATACTTATTGCTAATGAGTGTGTTAAGGAGATGAAAGCTAAAAAAGGCTGTCGAATTGTCTACAAAGTGGACTTGGAGAAAACCTACGATCATGTAAACTGGGATTATCTAGACTATGCCATGAGGACTAAAGGTTTTGGAAATAGATGGAGATGGATTATGGGTTGTGTATCTTCAGTGTACTATGCAGTTCTTATAAACATAATATCGAAAGGTTTCTTCCAGGCTAAACGGAGACTAAGACAAGGTGAACCATTATCTCCCTTCCTTTTCATTATTGTGGTTGACACTTTAAGTTACTTGATAAGGAGAGTTGAGGAATGAAATCTGATAGGAGGATTTAAGGTTGGGAATAGTAATGTGGTGGTCTCACATCTTCAATTTGCAGACGATACAATCACCTTTTGTGAAGCTAGCCAAGAATACATAGAAAATGTTAGAACCATCCTAAAGTGTTTTGAAAGAATTTCAGGAGTAAAGGCTAATATGGAGAAATGCAAAGTTGCAAGGCTGAACTTGGAAGAGGGGGTGATTCAAGAATACGCCCTTGTATTTGGTTTTGAAAAGGAAAAATGGTTTTTAAAATACCTTGGCTTACCGTTGGGTGGAAGCCCCAATTCATATGAATTTTGGAAACCAGCCATTGAGAAATGACGAAGAGATCAAGTGCGTTGAAAAAAAAAAAAAAACTACATCTCCTGGGGAGGGGGGGAATAGTACTTATCAGATTCACCTTGTCTAATCTTCCCACTTACTACTTATCATTGTTCAAGGCGCTAAGAAGAGTGATCAAAGATATTGACAAACTACAAAGGGATTTTCTTTGGGAACCGAATGAGTCAAGGAAAGATCACCTGGTCAAGTGGGAGATAGTGAGTAGACCGACTGACATGGGAGGACTTGGAATTGACAATCTCAGGCTTAGAAATCACTCTCTTCTTGCAAAATGGTTATGGAGATTCCCAAGAGAATCAAGGAGTCTATGGGAGTCGGTTATATCATCTAAATATGGTCTACTCCCAAATGGGTGGGATTCCATTGCTAATGGCAGGGTGTTGTTATCTTGTCCTTGATAGAACATTAGTAAGATGTATTCGAGTTTTATTGCTCACATAAGATACAATCCGGGTAATGGGGCTAAAACAAGGTTTTGGGAGGATGTGTGGTGGGGTGGTGTTCCATTATCCCAGAAATTCAATCGCATCTATTCTATATCAAATAAGAAAGGTTCTCCAATCTCCTGCTTTCATTCAGTATCCTCTCCTTCTTTTAACCTTGCTTGGGACTTAGGTCTTCGTAGAGGACTAAGATATTTTGAGGATGAGGAAGCTTCAGATAAAACCCATTGGATCGAGATTGACGATTTTGGTCATTGTCTCCAAGTGGCAATTATAAACCCTCTGTTTTTCATAACATCCTCATATCCTAATCCATGAGTTCCCAAACTATTCCGGTATTTCCTTCTAAGGTGATATGGAAAAGCACGGGGCCACCTCGATATAAAGCTCTTTGTTGGCAAGTTGCCCATAAAAGTGTGAATACTTGTGACATGCTCCAACGTCGGTGGAAAGGTTGGTATATTCTACCTCATGTATGTTACCTCTGCCTCCAGGAGGGAGAATCAGTTAATCATATTTTCATACATTGTCCTATTGCTTATGAGATATGGTGCCACTTCCTGAACATTTTTGGTCTATCCATAGTGCTTCCACAAGGAAATTGCGGTCTTCCTTTGCCAATCGTCAATTGCACACCTAGGAAAGAGAGGGAAACTAATTTGGAATTACATTCCAATAGTCACTATATGGACAGTGTGGGAGGAACAAAATCAACGATTTTTTGACGCAGCGGAATAGCAAGGAGAAGAACACGTCGTTCTCCTTTGGTGGGAAAACCCTAAACTTCACCAAGGAAGAGAAACTTGTTATAAAACTTTTATTAATAAAAACTGAATTGCCTTGAAGGCTACAATGCTTTAAATAGAGAAAAGAAACCCTAATTCGTGTTAAACACGAAATTAAGCTAATTTGGTAAATTTTACCAAAAATAGAAAAATCGAGATACTAACAAAATCAAATACTACTATCACTAAGAAACA
>JAOXJP010185084.1:0-12379 GCA_025762735.1 Platanus orientalis
CATATATATATATATATGTGTGTGTGTGTGTGTGTGTGTGTGTGTGTGTGTGTGTGTGTATCAGTGGTTAATGATTGGTGAATTGGGAATAAACCCATGATGTTTTGTTTTCAGATAATTAATGAAATTTATTAAAAACAAGGAACTAAAAGTACAACAACAGGGAGGAGGCCCACACTAACAATCCTCCGGGATATCATTTTGGCATCTCTCAATATGAGAAATAGGAAATTAGGAATGGATAAACCCACAATTAACTCATTTTTATGGGGAAAAAAAAAGAAGAAAGAGAAAGGCAGTTTGCTAACAGTGATCCCAAGTCCAAAAACTCTTTAACTAGCTGGGATTAAAGCAACACTTTTTTAGGATTCATGTTTAATTGTTTTGAAAATCATACTTCATTTTATGGTTGTTTTGAAATAAGATTTTTTTTTTTTTGAAAAATCATTCTTATAGCTTTTATAGTTTTAATCATTGAAAGGTTCATATATTCTGAAGTTGATATTGGTGCCCTCTTTCTTTTCTTTGGCAAGGAATTTCATGTGGAACGAATTAAGTGGCAGTATACCGAAGGAGATCAGCAATATTACTTCTTTGGTGCAACTGTAAGTTGAACTTACAGTACTTTAGACTTGGTAGATGTTTTGTATGCTGTGAAATTTGATATTTTGATAAACACACCTGCAGACATATGTTTCTTTCCTCCTGTGTATAGGGGCATAATTTTTCATCTTAAACCATCAAAAGCCATAAGAATGATATATAATTTTGCTGCCCAAAATGGAAGTATTCCTGTTGGATACCAAAAAAAAAATGTAAGTTTTTCTGCTGCAAGAGTGAACAAATTTCGAGGGTGTCCAAATGGGTCTGAAGTAGTTTTATAAATCTGTTGGGATTCCAGAGTCTGGACTTACATCTATGAAAATGCAGGTCTATGAATGATGTAATGTCATTTTAGTAATATATAATTTCATTGAGATAAAAGTTTTCAGAAGTTGGCATCATACTATTTAGTGTATGAATGATTAAATTAACCTGTGCATTACTATTGTGGTAAGTGGTAACTGCGGTGGTATGATGGGTATGAACCGTACGGTCAATGAAGTACGGCAGAAAAAGTTAGTCCATTTGGATGTTGCTAACAATGTTGTAGAATTTTCATATAGGTGTTTCATTTATAAAAGATACAATTTTGTATTTTCACCAAAAAACCCAGTAAAGCAATTTGACTCATATGCATAGTACACTTGAACCTAGACCATGTATGTGGCTTTTGATAAGGAATGCAGTTCTCAAACTCCAAACAAAATCTTAAATTAAAGTTTGCACCCTATACCATGATCATAACTGTTGAAGTATATTAATTCCTGTATCTCCTAACACTGCAAGATATTAGGAGAGTTGATTAATTCACTCTTAACATGGTATTAAACCCAAGCCAGGTCGGGTGTTCAAATCCCTGTGGAAGTAAAGTATTCTTCCGGACGTAGTATTGCACGTGTGCATGAGGTGTGGACTTGCACCTGGTTCCTCAAGTGTTCTCAGGTGAGAATGGTGTTCCTCCTGAAAGGGGGTGTTGAAGTAAATTAATTCCTGATCCTCCTAACACCATAAGTTTGTAGGAGAGTTGGTTAATTCACTCTTAACAGTAACAATGTAAAAGACAAGTTACTGCATCATTTGCTTTCTTTAGTCCATTATTTATTGACATTCTAGGTCATCAACATTGCAGATTCTAATGGGGTGGTATTTTGTTTATTTTTTGCTGCACTGAATTTAGCTTCCTTTGAATTGGTCTTGAGAACTTATATCTGCTTTGGTTCATTATATACTTAACCACTTGATACTGAAGTTGAGATTCTATTCAATATGAATATCTTGGAAAAACTGCTCTCCCTTAGCCCATAGGCAAGGTTACTTTCAGAGGGCATGCTTTCCTTGTTATTTCTATTCTTGTTACTTTTATTTACATATTTCTGCTTAAAACTTTTGCTTTATTTAGATGCTCAGTCTTTATGTGCTATTCTGTTTGTGCAGGGTGTTGAATGGAAACCACTTATCAGGATCCTTGCCGGATGAGCTTGGTTATCTTCCTAACTTGGATCTCTTCCAAATTGACCAGAACAACATCTCTGGACCACTGCCCAAATCATTTTCAAACTTGATCAATACTAAGCACTTGTAAGTGTCTTTTTAAACACAATATTTTTAGTTGGCTAAAATTTATAGTAATCTTAGTAAGTATTTTATTTTTTCTCCTTGTGTATAAATTTTTGCAGCCATATGAGCAATAATTCAATTAGTGGACAAATTCCACCTGAGCTTGCCACATTACCTAGACTGAAACACTTGTAAGTTTAGTTACAATTGCTTAATCTTGTACATCTAACACATCAATGGTACTTATCAAAGGCCACCAAAGAAAAAAATAAAAAAGAAAAGATCTTATTTATTGCTCTTATTTTTACAATAATATGTTATGCTGTTGGACAACTAATCACTAATTCTTGATAGTATACATATTTTTATTCCTTTTTTATTATATATATATATATATATATATATATATATTTGTGATTATTAAAGGAAGTGATTTTCTGCAGACTGTTGAACAATAACAATTTATCTGGGTATCTTCCATCGGAGCTTTCTAATATGTCAAACTTGAGCATTCTGTATGTTCTCTCTCCCTTACTATTACACTTATCGATGTTTAGGATTTGTAGACTAATCATATTATTGCCTTTTCTTTTTCCTTGTATCCAATTAGTCGTGATTGTGGTGCAGAACCTTGACCAATTGTAATGTATAGAAATGTGGATTCTATCAATAGAAGAGGAATGTTATACTGTCATTGGGTTAGTGAGGCACATCATTTACTGTCCATTCTTCATCATGATGCAGACACCTCTTTAGTGCTGAAAACTTTATATAAAATTGATATAAGTTTTTCCATGGGATAAATCCCTGGAAATGCTTTACAATATGCACTGTCTGCAGGTTCCTATTTCATAAATGGGAGGGAAAAGCAGGCTCAGCTGGTTGTTTGTTCATTATCTCCTCTCTTTTTAATAATCTTCTAAATATGTTGTTATGCTTATCAACATTTGGTAGTTTTCTTGGTAGTTGCTACACAAGGCTCAAGGCATTTTAGTAGTTTGATTATGGAGATCCTATAACTGTAACTATACATACTGCCAATTCTCCAATGCAAAGAATTAATACATTTGGACAGCCTTGTGCTCCATGACTAATGTTTTGGTGGACTCCAAGTTGACAATATATATGTCCATATTTTGTCAACAGATATCCTAAGTTGGAAAAAAGGAAAGGAAAACTGGATCTACGTTCAAAGGCTTAAACCCTGCTTATTTATAATTTTGTGGCTTTACTTGTATTACTTCAATGTTTTTCTTTCATCACAGTCAACTTGATAACAACCACTTTGATGGGAGTCAAATTCCAGCTTCGTTTGGCACCTTTTCAAAACTGTTGAAACTGTAAGTACAGATTTCAAAATTCTTTAGCCTAGTTAAATATTGTTTTTTTTTTTAAATCAAATGAGGATCATGCATACTCTTTGACCTGAATACATTTTAATAAGTTCAGAGACAGCTATTGATGATAATAATAAATAAAGAGATAAGTGGTTATACTAAAATGCAAGTGTAACTTTCGTTAGAGATTATTACTATGCAAAACCAACTTGAGTCAAGAGGGTGTTGTAAGGGATATTATAGTCTTATAAATAATTATGACACGTATATGTATTTTTTCTATTCTACTAGGGGTATGTTAGTCCATTCTATAGAAATATATGATTGTGTATATGCGTGGTATTTGTGTAGTTTTTCTATTTGGGTGTATGCTGCCCTACAGACCTGAGATGTATTGAATACAAATATATATATTGTGTGTAGAGAACACACATATACAGTTCCCAATATTCTTCTTTGAAGGCATATATGCGTGTTAAGGGTATTTATGTCATAATTTATCTATGTATGTAGACTATTGTATTGGTGTATGAAAGCTCATGAATAAATACTCTAGTATGTAGTAAACATCTCTAATATACACAATTGATCACAAATACATCATATTACCTCTTCGTATTTCCTCTCTTCTTCTTCCCTTTTCTCCTTTATTTCTTATTGTTTTTCAACATGTAGGTATTCAAGTTGGTATTAGAGCGTTGAAAAATAGATTGAGACACAACCGGGCAGTGCTGACGTCTGCATCCATACGACTGACGTCAACAAGGCCGTACGATGTAGAGGTCAAAACTTCTGGGATTTGGATTGGAATTCCATGTTGAGTATTCTAGTATTTTTTTTTTCAATTTTTTTGAACTTACAAATGTGTTTTTTGAGGGTTGTTGTGAAATTTTGAAAAAATCCCCAAATCGGATGAATCTGTCGATTCCGATCAGACCAAAAGTTGTTTTTACAATTGGTTTCAAATGGATAGGTCGTTTTTCCTCAAGGAGTGAATTGAAAGTCTTGATTCAATTTGGTTGAGATTTGGAGTTGTGTGGATTTCTTGGCCTGGATAACAACGTCAAGGTGCAGACGACATGGTTTTTGGTTTTTTTTTTTTTTTTTTTGTGAAAAAAAAAAAAAATCTTGTGAATCTTGGATCGACATGGGTCCTTTGGTTTGTGGGTTGATGATCTCCGGCAATTGATCTCTATGGTTGGTGCTCATGTGACCGTGGTGTGACCAAGGTGTAACAGTTAGGGCTTCAAGTTATCCAAAAAATATCCATGTTCTCGTCCGCACCCGATCCAAAATAAGCTTATCCGGTCCATTTATAGAAATATCCGTTTATAATGGATAGGATACAGACATATATCGGTCTGATCCATTAAAATATAACAATATATAGAATATAGAGTATAGACCATTGGATTTAAAACTAATCAAACAGTCCTAAATAGCCTAATAACCAAAAGATAAAAAATACATAAACTCTTTACTTCATAACTATTCTCTCCCCGTCCATGTCGGCACCCATAGGTACTACCACAATTATTGTAGCGGCAAAAGTTCACACCCACCACATAAAAGAAGAGATGGTGTTTTGCTCCATCCAACGTTGTTGCTAGACCATACGACATTGGGACCTTGGTGAGGATAGAGATGGGTTAGGGAAGACTGCACTGGCAACGGTTATGTCGACATCTATGGAATTCGGATATCCGAAATCCGGATTACTTAAGTTGATAGGATATAGATATAATTTAAAATATCCGTTAGATATTGGATAGGATACGGACATGCTCATATCCGGTCCGTTTACAGCCCTGGTAATAGTGAGGGTGATTGATTTTAGTTGGTTTATTGGGTGTTTCGACCTATGTTGAGGTATTTTTTTTTTTTTTTCAAGACTTGTGTAGTTGTCTTCTCTCCATTATATGATGTCAGAAGAGAGTCGGAACTCAAGACAAACTGTGGGAGAAGGCCATACCATGGGAGAATCAAGTAAAAGTGATGAAAGAAATATCCAAAATATTGGAGATACATCTCAGCCTCAGATCACTACAGTGAAGTTTGATGGCAACAATTATCTTATCTGGTTTAAGTCGGTATTAATCTATATTCAAGAAAAAGACAAGGAAAGAGTACCTGATCGATGAGATGGAGGTACCTTCACGAATGACCCTCACTATAGGAAGTGGAAGACAGAAAATACAACCATTATGGGGTGGCTGTTGAATTCTATGAAGTTGGAGATTAGTGAATACTTCTTGTTTCTAGAAACAACCCATCAAATGTGAGATGCCTTAGCTAAATCTTATTCTCAAATGGGCCACACTGTTAAGGTGTATGAGTTAGAGACAAGAGATTGCTCAATTTAAGCAAAGAGATAAGTCGCGTGCTATTTATTATTCTTCCTTGAGAAAGATATGGGATTAGTTGGACCACTTTATTATGTATCGTCCAACTTGTATGAAAGATACCATAGGTATAAGAAGCACTTTGAAAGCATCCAAATCTTTGAATTCTTAGCTGGGCTAAATCTGGAGTATGAAGAGGTGTGGGTTTCACTTCTTGGGAAGGGCCCTCTGCCCTCCCTAAATGAGGTGTATGCTTACATTCACAGGGAAAAATGACGTCAAGGAGTGATGAATTTGTCTTCCTCTTTTGAGAATCAACACTAGTCTCTACTTCCACTAGAGGTGGTCGTGGTGGCAATACTGGGTGTGGTCGTGGTGGTAGAATGAACTTCATTTTTGATGATTGAGATTGGCTTAAGTGTGAATATTATGGTTAGTTGAGACATACTAAAGACCAGTGTTAGGAGCTTCATGGCCGACCACATGATCTACCTCTACATTCTTCTCTATGAAGTGGGTCTAGTAGTGGTTGAGGAGGGGGCTAGTTTGATACTAGTCGATTTAATGCTCACTTAGTGAATACTACACCTACAAAGATGGCAGTTCGACTCATACTAGCCCCTTTGCCTTCCAGTTCTTCAGATGAGAGCCTGTCTAGAGAGGAGATTGAGGCCTTTAAATGCTTTGTTTCCTAACTGAACTATCTTTCCAATGCCCCATCTTTATCCTTGGCATATTCAGGTACATCTGCATCTATTTTCTCTACTTCTTTCTCTAGTCCACAGAGCTCCTGGATTAACTGAACATATGATTGTTCAGGCAGGGATAAAGTCCAAATTTCATATGGTTTCCTGTCTTTTATAGCTGGACAGGGTGATATTCCTATCACTTTTGATCTATGCTTATCATCTGTGTTACATGTTCCTTAGTTCAGTCTTAATTTGTTTTCTATTAGTCATATTAATTAAGCTCTTAATTGTTGTATTATTTTTTTTTCGCTTCCCGTTGTGTGTTTCAGGACATGGTGACGAAGAATACAATTGGTTTGGGGCATGAGAAGGATGACCTATATCTTCTGCATTCCAATTTTTCAATAGCTACATCAGTAATAAAGAATGACGTTTCTTCTTTCGGATCAAATGAGTTGTTCACTTGGTATTGCTTTTTGGGTTATTTGTCTTTTTTTGTGTTGAAGAAAATGTTTTCTCAATTTTCTTGTTTTAAGTCTAATTTCTTTTGTGAACCATGCCAATTGGCTAAGCATTGTAAGTCTGTTTACCCTCTTAGTAATAATAACAATAGTTCTATTCCATTTTCTCTTGTGCACTCTGATGTGTGTGGGGGGGGGGGACCCTCCCCGACAAACTCTTTGTCTGGCTATTGATACTTTGTGGCATTTGTGAATTATTGCTCTCGTGCTACTTGGGTTTACCTATTAAAGAATTAAAGTGATGTTTGTGTAACTTTTAAATCCTTTCATAGTATGGTTGCTACGCAGTTTAATACCAAACTTCGAGTTCTACGGTTGGACAATAGTGGCGAATATTCGCTTGGGAATTTTCCTCTTTTATTGATAGTTTGATACATCTAGCATCATTCACCAGATTACCTGCTTGGGCACTCTTGAGCAAAACGGGGTCACTGAACGCAAGAATAAACATTTACTGGAGGTTGCCCATGCAATCATGTTTATCGTGAATGTGCCAAGAATTTTTTGGTCTGAGGCTATTCAAACAACTGCTTACTTGATTAATTGGATGCCTTCCTGTATTCTTGCTTATAAGCCCCCAGTTGAAATCTTATTTCCCGACTCATCCTTGTTCTTTTCACCACCAAGACCTTTGGATGTATTTGTTATATCCATGTACCTAAATCTCACCGAACCAAATTAAACCTAAAGACACTTAAATGTGTTTTTTTGGATATGGGGTGAATCGGAAAGGGTATAAATGTGCTTTTATCCACCTACTCATCGCTACTTTGTGTCTTGAGATGTGACCTTTTTTGAGAACATTCATTTATTTTCTTCAATGGGACATCTCTTCAGGGGGAGCCGTTTACAAATGCAGAGTTGTACAATACTCCTCCACTTCCTATCCCTATTCCTGTTCTAGTTCCATTGTACCAATTTGATGGTAGAAGTAGTATTGGTAGCAGGGAGAGTTATAAGTATATACACAAAGAAAGAAACAAGGAGCACAAGAGGAAGGAGGAACCCAAGACTTGAATTCCCATGATCCACTCCAGGTGTCGACTTTTGAGCTAATTCCTGAGCTAGGTAATAAACCTTCTTCTCTTTTCCTAATTCATGATAATTTG
Organism: Platanus orientalis; assembly: GCA_025762735.1. Taxonomy (NCBI): domain Eukaryota; kingdom Viridiplantae; phylum Streptophyta; class Magnoliopsida; order Proteales; family Platanaceae; genus Platanus; species Platanus orientalis. The sequence goes on from JAOXJP010185084.1 coordinate 8,159, forward strand.
GATCTGCCTATTGCTCGTAGAAAGGGTGTTAAGACTGTCAAATTTTGTCTTATGATTCTTTATCAACTTGTTTCCGTAGTTTCTCTGTGACCTTGTCTTCTGTTTCTATTCCTCGCGATGTACTTGAAGCCTTAGCACTACCACAATGGAAGAATGCAATGGTTGAGGAAATGAAGGTATTGGGAAAAAACAACACTTGGGAGTTGGTTGATCTTCCTAGAGAAAAAAAATTGGTGGGATTTAAGTGGGTGTTCATAGTTAAGTATAAACTACATGGACCTATAGAGAGATATGAAGCATGCCTGGTTGCCAAAGGGTATACTCAGACATTTGACATAGATTATCATGAAACATTTGCTCCAGTGGCCAACATGAATTAAGTGAGGGTGCTTATTTCTTTGGTAGTGAATCAAAATTGGCCACTCTTTTAATTTGATGTGAAACATGCTTTCCTACATGGTGACTTACATGGTGAATTCTTTTATTCTCTCTTTCTTCTCTTCTTCATCTCTCTCTCTATTCTTAGTCGAATACCCCAACTTCAACTTCAACTCATACCGCTATATATATATATTGGTATCATTTTAGGATTAGTATATGTTGAATTAAAGGGTTGGGATAAGGCTGTTGTTGTTTTAAGCATTGAATCAAGGGGAGTGGGGTATGGATGTACTCCCATTCCCCCATTTTTCTTCTTAATGCTCTTATCATCAAAACTTATTGTATAACATGTAGTGATTATATATTTCATTGGTATCATAACCATCAGAGATTGAGATCATCATCTCGAAGGCGTAAACATTTTGATCAAAGAGATTATTGATGTTTCGTGGTTGAGTGGCTGTATAGTTGACGTCGCCAATTTCATGGCACTAATAGGGTTGTAGTCGGGGCCAAGGGGGTGTGGGGTCCACAACGGTGTTGGGAGGGGCCAATATGGGGGTCAGATCCAATTGACAAGGTAAGCACATTTTTTGGAAACTAAATGTCTAGATGAGATTGTAGGTTCAAACGGTTCATGAATCAGAGGATTGTAGCTCTAGAAAAAGCTATTATGATTTTTTAAGGGTCTAATGTGCTCTTTTGGCAATGGGACAAAGGCTTAACATCCACCATAAGGGAAGTTGTGTGCCTGTGTCTCCCTTAATCTCAGCATGGTTTGACAATACATACTGCATGGGCCATGCAACAAGCATGTTTAGCCTTTTGATGGGGATTGCTTAACATGCATTGGACATTCCTCGATAGTGGTTAAGGACAGGATAAAGCCACCTAGAGAGGGAGTCTATGGTCTCCTTCGAGGATTGGGTTACCTCTAAGGATAGTGCTTGGGACCATGGTGTGGCAGCATTGCGTATTTGACTTAAACTAGAGGTTTAAGTTGTTGTCAACCATTTGCATGTGACATGTGATAGTACCAATGTAACTAAGGTTGATTGAGCTATCTTAGGGCCCTTGTGCACAGGTGTGTTTCTCTTGGGAGCTTGGCCTACTCTAGGAGGAGGATTTCTTAGGCGATTGACAAGGCTTGAGGCAACGCCTTGCATCTAGGAACATTGTAGTGCTCATTATGTAGAATAGGGTGTCAACAAGCCAAGCTTTGCCCAGCTCTGCTCAACTTAGGCTCATCACACAAGGAGCAGGCTCATGCTCGTGACGAGCTTGAGGGCCAAGCTTAGCTTAGGCTTAGATTGGCTCAACTTAGCAAACTCAAGTAAAAACAAATTTTTTTAAAGAGCAAAATCAACTTTTCGTTTGTGTAAGTGTGAGTTGTACTTGAGATTGACATGATGTGTTTTTAAATTTAATGCATCTTTTTTGTACACCTACTTTTTTAATTGAGCACACAACTTATGAGAATTTGAACTTTATACATACTTTGTATCAACCCATGGTGTCATCACACATTGGTTACATCAATGTATGTCGAATTATTTCTTTGTTAGAAAATAGATGGAATATGGACGTCCATCATGATTTATCTTCAAGAAGTCAAAGATCTAGGGTCAGAGCTTGGACTTTGAATTTGTATATCACATTCTTGACTTTCTTCAACTTTTTATCCAATAAGTAATTAAATAGTATACAAAATAACTACATAATAATATGTTGTATATTATATATAAATATATTCAATATTTGAATATATAATATATTAAGCAAGATCTTTCTCTTTCTCTCTTTCTCTTCATATATATATATATATGCATGTACAAATATTGTAACGCCCACGAACCCAGACTCAGATATGGATTAATATCACCCCAGATTCGGATTCGTTATTGTTCACAATCCACTAGTCAATAATAATAGTAGCCCAAATGTGAGCCACTATACCTAAAGTCCAATAGTCCACAATTTTACAATCCCAAATTTCTTTAAATCCATAATTTCATTTAATTCAATAGTTAGAATCACTAAATTTGTGGAAATGTATCACATTCTCATTCCAACAATTGTTGAGCGTAAATCAAAACCACATAGATCACAATAGTCCAATAATAATGAGTCGCGACTCAGGACTATCTCTAAACCCTCCAATAACAATCACTATAGCAGAGTAATCAATAAACATATCTAAGGGTGTCATTTCACCCAAATACACAAATGAACTGAAAATGAATTTGAAAATATTGACCCAACATAAAAGGGGCCCCAAAATGTGTCCATAATAGAGAAACGAATAAAATAAAGGAAGTTGTGGATGCCATAGCAAGCCCCTCGGATGGAGGACCTGCAACACGGGCCAATCTGAAAAAAACAAACAAATGACTGGGTTAGTCTCAACTTGTAAGCTATTTAACAGACTATAGATAATCTAAAGTAAAATACACATTTGAGTACTAGCATGTCCAAAGGTCAATACCAAGCTAAACGAATATCGAAATAATAATCACAATCATGCTAGTATAAAGTAACATTAATTGCATGTCAAACAGAAGTCAATGGTCCAATACAAAGATCTAAGGTCGAATAATAATTCAATGTGAATGTCAAAGCTTACAAATTTGATGACATATGTTAGTTTTGAGAGATTTGATGTTCTATGATTTCGGAGTGTTCAGAGTTCGATGTTCAAAATGTTCGGAATTCACATGGTTCATAATGTTCTAGTATTCAATATTTGGAGTTCAAAGATTCAAAGTGTTATGAGTTCAATGGTCAAAGTGTTTGAAGTTCACAAGGTTCAATATTTGAAGAAGTCCACAGTTCAATATCCTAAGGTCCAATATTCAATATCCAAAGAGTAAAAAAGGCACACTTAGCCCGGTGTTGGGGTTCAAAATAGTTAAAGGTTCAAGGTCCAAAAGGGTTCACATCTATAAGTTTGAAGGTCTACATAGTTTCAAATATCTCCGAGTGCTCATATACAACCCTACAAGTGGGGTTTAATATCTTCGAGTTCTCGCATACCGCCTTACGAGTGGGGCTTAATATCTTTGAATACTAGCATACCGCCCTACGAGTGGGGTTCAATATTTCTGAGTGCTGACATACTGCCCTACGAGTGAGGCTCAATATCTCTGATTGCTTGCATACCACCTTACGAGTGAGGCTCAATATCTCCCGAGTGCTCGCTTATCGCCCTACTAGTGGGGCCCATATAGTTCATATATTTGAAGTCCGAAAAGAGGTTCACATCAATAAGTTTGAATGTCCACATAGTTTCTATAATATGTAAAGCAATCGTAAGAATCACATTTCCATAAATCAATCATTTCAAAGGCACATTGTTCACTTAGATTCAATGATTCACAATAATTGACTTAGATTTCTCAGAATCAATGATTCAAACATGTAATAGGATTCGAAGGTTCACATGATTCACATAATCACATAGAAGGCATAGAGTTCAATAAAATTAATGGGTTTAATATATTTCCATAGAAATTTAGAAATTTACATGTATTCCAATGAATCAAATCATATATATCAGTTAATATCACTTCTAGTGTTCTAAACAAAGGCAATACAAGGTTACCTTTCAAATTGATCATAAATAGAATAGATCTTGAAGAATTCACAACTTCACACAGATTTTCAAAGATTCACAAGAGAAAAATTCAGATTTCACATGTTCTTAAGGATTCCTGAAGGAAATTAGTCCACACAATGTTTAAAATCAATAATTTTTCACAAAATAGGTGTAGATCTAAAGAACAAACCAGATTCAATGGTTCAAAGCAGAGATCTACAGAATTGTCAAAGATTCCAATAAGA
>JAOXJP010185095.1:0-12379 GCA_025762735.1 Platanus orientalis
GGATAGCCTTAGCTAAATCCTACAACAATTGCAGCTACTTCTGCAATAGAGGCCACAAATTGAGCATGGCAGCTCTTCCAAACCAGCTCTGGTCAACTTGCTTACTCCTAGGGTTTCTCAACCTTATGATTGGGATTCTAGTATTGGGAATGATATGCGAAAAGAAGCAATTGGACAGCCCATTATGGAACTAAATGCCAAACAACCAATTGACACAGAAAAGATGAAGATGAAGGAAGAATTGGAAAAGATGATGACTTGGAAGGTAGTTGTGAGGATGGTGATAGGCTAGACAACAACGGTGAAGAATGGATAATTGATGAGGCAGCTTTACATATTTCCTAATGTATACTTGCTGCCATGGATTTAAAGATCAGGATCAGTCAACCCCAAGAAGTTGGGATAAGGCTTTGTCATTGTTGTTGATAGAGATCTGACTTGCCAAAATTGGATCAGATCAGCCCATTCTAATTTTTGGATCAGTGATAATATTAAAGACAAAATTGGTTAGATCAGTGAGCCGGATCAGGATTGCACGAGATTGTCCAATCCTTGATTCTATGCTTGCTGCTTCTAAAGTAAAATAGGAAAGAGAACTGGCTACACACCAATATTTTCCATTCATTAATAAACCTCCTAGAATTCCCATCTATATTATCATCGAGGACATTGTTAAGTGTGAGAATAAAGTATGCAAGTTGAGCAATGATGGAGGTAGTATCATGAAGAAAGTCTCCTAAATTATGGTTGACAAGCTCCACCTAGCAGTTGAGAAGCATCCTAGCCGCTATAAGGTCACTTGGGTCAACGAAACACAATTCTGATGAACAAAAGGTTCTTGGTGTTCTTCAAGATTGGGGATTATGAAATATGAATACTATGTGGTGGGTATGATCCTAATGAAAGTCAGACACATTGTTCCCAATCGAATTTGGCTACCAACAAAGTCTATGTATCCAGAACAGAATTCTATGGTAAGATTGTTTGGTCCTTTACGCAGCTGTTTTCCCAAATGTTGATGCGATGACAGAAGAGAGCTAGTGGCAAGAACATTGTGGCTGATTCAGCAGACCTGCAATTCAGTTGTAGGTCAAGCCAGCTGCTTGTCAGTAAATAGTTCGTTCCCGAGCTCTCTCGTACTTGGGGAGAATTATCTACAAGCATGGGGAGAAACATTGTTGCTTTTCCTAAGAGAAAGAAGTTGGATAATTGTTGATGATTGAGTAGGGTCCACTAAGGCGTTTACTTCTTTTTTTAATTTTTTTAAAGTGTTATACAGTAGGTTTAGGGTAGGTTTTTATTTATTTCAGGGTTTTTGCAGTACGGGTAGTTTTCTTATTTTCTAAACTAAGCCTTGAACTTGTGATTAGGGAATTTAGGAGTTAGTCTCGCATGGGGAATCAATCTTACATGTTTTCCTTCATTGTCCCTTTACATGGGAGGTTTGGTGTAGGGTGATTAGGGAATTTAGGATTCATTGGGTGCCCCCTCCGGACCTGCCCAGTTTGCTTCACACTTGGAAGACCAAGACTCTAAGCTCGAGGGAAAAGATGATACGGAGGCTAGTCCCCACAGCTGTATGCTGGTCCATTTGGATGGAAAAGAATAACAGGGCATTTGAGGGATTCGTTGAACCCTCTTTTCAAATCTATAATTGGGTTAAAGAGAAGATTGTATGGTGGGGATCGCTGTGTAAGGGCTGCTCGCTGGTTCAGCCCAGGGATCTTAGAAGGGAATGGAATGGGATTGTAGGTTGGTTATTTTTGTGGTAGCCTTTTTTCTTTCATCATCCCTTTTCCTTTGTTCTCTCTCTTTTGGGGATGCCGTATCTGTTAGTGGATATAAGTATACATGTAGTAGAGGGTATTATTATGTCCTATACTTATATATTTATACATGTATACTGGCTACACTACACCATATAGTGTAGACCTATTTTATCACATATAGATAAAATATGAGTCGTATGAGAGAAATATAACTCATACGATTCAACCCCTTTTCTTCTCATTCTTCTTCTTCTTCTTTTCCTTCTTCTTCTTAACTACAAACTACAATAACATTATATTCTAACTTGGTATCAGAGCATCATCGATCAGCAAGTTACTGTGCACCTCTCACTGTTGACGTTAGCAGTCATAGGCTAACGTCAGCACCGTACGGACAACCTAGGGTTGAGAATTTTTTTTTATTTATTTATTTATTTTTGTGTTTTTTGATGGATCTTTAATTTACAAAATTTATGGAGAGGTGTTGAGGTTATAAGGGATTTTTTGAAGATTTTTTTTTTGTGAAAAATCAAGAAAAATACAATTTCGGGAGTTTTTATCACCAGATCGCATTGTAGCAGATTTATTTGAGGTTTATGTGTCGTTTTGGCCTTACACTATCAGGCGATAACAGGAAGCAACCCCAGATGATTTGGGGATGTATTAGAGGAGAGGTTGCTTCGCGTGAAGCATACTTACTGCCCTGCTTGTAGTTGCGTTTCGTAAGCTTTGATGCTCCACTTTGATGAACACAATGATGTTTTTTTGTGATGATTAGTGATCGTGTGATCTTTTACGTGCTGTGGAAAATGTTTTAGGTGATATTCTACGTGCACAAAGCAAGCTGTGCTTGCTAAGTATCTACCAGTGCTTGATGTCACGTAAGTATCTACCTGTGTTGTTACCTGTGTTGTGCTTGAAGGTCACGGCTGGAGCACTATGTCTGAAGAAGTCAATCAGCCTTCACATGAGTCTAGTGTTATCAATCATGGTACACCTGAGATTACCTCGGATTTATCTCAGCTTCAAATTACTACAGTAAAATTCGATGGGAGTAACTACTTGACCTGGTCCAAATCAGCTCTTATTTATATTAAAGGGAAGGATAAGGAGGACTATTTGACTAGTCCGATTAAAACCCCAGCCCTGGATGACCCCAAATATCGGAAGTGGAAGATGGAGAATGCCTTAGTAATGGGGTGGTTGTTGAATTCTATGTGTATTTTGTATTTTGTTCGGTTCCATTTTAGTATTTTGTGACATTTGTGGATGATTGTCCTGAGTCATGTGACTTCATTTGCTAAAAAGTAAAAGTGATGTATATACTGTTTTCAAGTCTTTCTATAATATGGTTGGTACTCAATTCAATACCAAACTTCAAGTCTTGAGATCTGACATTGGAGGAGAGTATCATGTTTATAATGAATGTGCCTAAGACCTTTTAGTCAGAAACCATTCAAACTGTTGTCTACCTCATTAATGGGATTCCCTTGTGTCCTTTCTCATCAATCACCCCCTGAATTCTTACCTCTTAACTCTCCCTTATTTCTTTTTCCTCTTAAAACTTTTAGATGTATTTTTGTGTGCATGTACACAAGTCTGATATCATCAAGTTATACTCAAAAGTACTCAAATGTGTCTTTTTGGTGGGTTACGGAATTGATCAAAAAGGGTCTAAGGGTTATCATCCTCCCACTGGTCTTTTTTGTGTCTAGTGATGTCACGTTTTTTGAGTCTGTTCCTTTTTTTTCTTTTAATTTGGTAGGACATTTCTTCAAGGGTAGCAGTTTATAAGTGAAGAGTTGTCATCTTTTATTCCACTTCTAGTCCCCTTACCGGTTCTTGTTCCCTCTTATCATTTGATGGCAGTAGTGGTGTTGGTAGAAAGGGGGAGACTAATTTGCAAGTAAACATAAGAAGGAAAAAGAAGGGGGTACAGGACTTGACTTCTCATAAGCCATTATTAGAGTCAACTTCGAATCCAGTCCTTAAGATAGGTAATGGTTCCTTATTTCATTCTCAACCTTATAATAGTCTTGATCTTAGTCAGCCTATTTCTCTTCAAAAAGGGTGTGAGGTCATGTACTAAACACCCTATATCAAACTTTGTTTCATATCATGCATTGTCACCATCCTTTCCTAATTTCTCTACTTCCTTGTCCTCTATTTCTTTTTCTCACTAAGTATCTAAGGCTATTTCACAACCCAAATGGAGGGATGCAATGTAAGAAATGAAAGCATTAGAAAAAAATAAATAAATAAAACATAGGAACTAGTTGATCTTTCTAGAGGAAAGAAGTTAGTTGGCCATAAATGGGTGTTCATAGTCAAATATAAATCAAATGGCTCTATGGAGAGGTACACTGCATGTTTGGTTGCCAAAGGGTACACATAAAAATTGAGTATAGATTACCAAGAGACATTCACCTGTATTGCGAAAATGAATTCAGTTAGAGTCCTTATTTCATTAGGAGCACATCAAAAGTGGACCTTCCTACAAAGTGATGTAAAAAATGCTTTTTCAATGGAGATTTGGAGGAGGTATATATGGCAACACCACCAAGATTTCATATGCCATTTGCTAAAAGTAAAGTTTGTAGATTAAAGAAAGCATTGTATTTGAAGTAGTCATCACACACCTGGTTTGAAAGGTTTATAACAACTATGGTGAATATAGGTTACAAACAAGCCCAAGCAGACCATACTCTTTTTATCAAGCGACAAGGCCTTAAGGCAATAGCCTTAATAGTATATGTGAATGACATAGTGGATACAGGAAAGGATGAGGTTGAGATTGCACGATTTAAAAGCAGTTTAGCGAAAGAATTTGAGATCAATGATTTGGGCTCACTAAAATACTTACTTAAGATAGAAGTTTTCAAATCAAAGCAAGGCATCTTTCTTTCTTAAAGAAAGTATGTACTGGATCTGTTGAAGGAGACATGAATGGCAGGCTATAAACCTTGAGATACACCCACAAAGGCTAATATACTTGTCCTTAACTCGTCCATACATCACATATACAGTAAGTGTAATCAGTCAGTTCCTACATGCTCCAATTCAGGAGTGTTAGGAGATACATGAATTAATATAGTTCAACAAGATGGTTTGGTCAAGTGCAATGAAGGCCAATGAGAGCCCAAGTGAAAGAGATTTGATGCAAGATGAAGACTTTAAAATGGAAAAGGGAAAGACCAGAGGCCCATAAAAGATAAGAGTTCAAGTAGTGATGAAAGACTTGATTACTTGGAATTAACAAAAGATATGACCCTAGCTAAACTATAATGGAAAAATAAGATTCATGTAGCCAACCCCCTATAGTTAGTATAAGACTTCGTTGAGTTGAACCGAGATATTTATTATTAGATATATATTATTTATGTATGATGTAAGATATGTAACTTCGACTATGTATATTCTGATATTTGTAAGTTTTCCAACACTGTTGATTTTCCAAGTGATTAACATTCTAACCCTGGTTGTGGTTACGCACACACTTCGTTCCAATAGGAGGTGCTAGGGTGGAATTGTCAGCAAGTCAGGGTTCTCATCTCATTCGTAGCCATTGAAAATTAAGAAATATTCAAAATTTCTGATCCAAAATAGAATGAGTATGATGTCAGGGTGCAACTAGAAATCATAAGTGTCTAACATCGATCAGCCTTACTCAGTTGAAAAAGTACATAAATAAATAAGAACAATGATTTTCTACTTAACTAATATTTAATTTCATTTGCTCAAATGAAATAGTTTTCTTAATAAAGAATAAGAGGGGAGTCCAGAAGAGAAGAGTTGGGGAGGGTTGAAGGCTGATGACTTATTATTATGGAAAAAATCCAATAGTGGAAGTTAAACCTTCCTACATAACTAAACATCATTAAGAAACTAATCTATATTGGCAAAAATAAAGCTTTAAAAAACCATTAAATAATAAAATATCTAAATAAAAGGCTGAAAGAATTAAAATTTGTAGTCGCAGCTCCAATAGGCCATCTTGGCTACACTCCATAGCCATGGGCAGTCAAGCAATGGAACTAGGATAACTTTATAGCTTCCCTCTCCCTTAATGAGGATCAACAAAGGACTGACAAAGTTTAGCTTTCATCATTGAATAGTAGGTAAATTTGATAAACAGGAAGTTTAATCAGGCTCGGGAATTTCTTTCCTAAGATCAAGAAGAATGATGACCAAAATCCATCTCATTGCGCATGAGCTCCTATTCTATGGATGACTGTAGGAAAAGTGTTAATTTCATGCAAAATCTCTCCTAAGTAGGACAAGTTTATGGGGTCTCACAATCATAAAGCACTACCAGATAGCCTCATGCAATAAGAAGACCCTTACTGATAGAGTATCCTCACATGGACAATTAACAAGTTCAAGCATATTACTGACGAAATCTTGAGTGCAAGCAGGAAAATAACTGACCTCAATTATCCAGCATGGGGGTTGAAGACACAACAAATAATCTATTCTATCCATATTTCCTTTCTTACTTTTTTGAGTTACTCTTATGTTTATTGGTACTTGAATTACTGAAATAACATACCCCAGTTGATGTTTCCAGCAAACATTGTACTGACTTTGACAGCTTATCTATTGTAATGTCATTAGAATTAATTTGCAGAAGCATTCAACCAAATCTCCAATAAGACACAGAATCAAACCCTAGCATCCAAGATGTTTTGAGTAATATATTATCATTTATTTATTTTGTGTGTGTGTGTTGGGGGGGGGGGGGGTTGAGACATGAAATTTTAACTATGCTACATATTGACAAACTTTATTTTTTTGAAATGCATTTTGCATCGTTCAAAAGAGCATAAAATCAGAGCACACTCAAAGAAAATGGTAATTGCTATATTACCTCACTCAGAATCAGAACCCCTTTCTTGGAATCTTGGCATGCCACGAACTCATAGCTGACAAGATTCATTCCATCCCTCAAAGAAGTCACAAGAGCTACATCTGAACATAAAAATTATGGAAAAAGCATCAGTACAACTATGAGACTATATTCACAAAACAATGTGAAGCTTGAATCCAAGAAAAACCAACAAAAATCAATGTTACAATTTTAGGAATTCATGTATATGTGAGAGAAGGGCATTATTGTATTTCCTACATGTATTTGGTATGGTATAAGTATACTATACTGTAAGATATAGTATAAGACCATATACATATTCCAATAATAATTATGATGAGCATGCTACTCATTAAATACGTTTTCCAATTCTCTCTTTGCTACTTCTCCTTTTCCCACATAGCTAAACTCCAACTCACCCTACCATCTCATACACAACCACTTTGGTGTCAGTCATAAGCACACAGAAGACATAGCAGCAGCTGAGAACCCACCTGCTAACATCATCAGTCTGTACAGATGACATCAGCATCCATATGGACAACCTAGGTAAGTGGTCATGGTCTATACTTTCAGGTAGATCTGAAACTTAGATGACTTCCTGTTGATCCTGAGCTTGTTTGAAGAAGTATAGCATCTTTTATGCAATTTTTAGTGTTTTTTGACTGAAAAACTCAGATATGAGTTCAGCCTCTGGTATGAGGATTTGAGAGTATATTTCTGGTTTTTTCTGTTCAAATCTTTTGTTTTTTTTTTTTTTTTCTCCAAGGAATCGTTTGAAACAAACCCTGAAGAATTTGGTGAAGAAATGAAACCGCGTCAACCTATTTTCTCGTTTTTTGCCTTCTAGTTCAAGTATGGTTGCTCTGTTATGGTTTGTGAGGTCTAATCTTGCCTCTGACTAGTGTTCGGATCCTGATAGCAGTGATTCCCCTCATGTTTTACTTGACTTAGTGTTCTCATGGTCTGCACAACACTGAAATCTTTGTTAGAGGGATGTTTGAGGGCTGTTGTAACCTGCATATAGCTATGAGTGGGTTGTAAAACCGTGGTTTGCTTCGAACTGTTTCGTGGTGTTGATTCCAGCCATCATCTTTGAAGGAGAATTGTGTATTCCCAGGTACCTTCTGTGTGAAAGTGTCTTTTACTCATTGTAGAGAAGATTGGAGCTGCTGTTTTTGGAGTTTTATGCTTTTAGAAGGTAATCTGTTTCATTGACTGCATTTGCTAAGGCCTGGATAATTTGGGGTGACTCTGATTGTTCATTTCTTCTGTGTAACTAACCTTGTGAATATTGCTGTGTAGTAGTGTGTTTGTGAGGCATGACTTTCAAATTGAGTCATCTATGTTCCTTGTTAACATAGGACTATGCAGTCCAGTAAGATTGCAAGGTGCTGTTTTTATTTTCAAAGATTATTCGAGCGGACCTGAGAGTATCATTGCTGGTTGTTATGCAGAGTTTATGCCTATCTTATGCTTGTGGACTGTGTTAGCTTAGAAGTGGCTGAAGCTTATTTTGTGAACTTTAGGGCTGTGTATTACTACGTGCAATCAGCTAGCTTATGTGGTTGCATCGTGGTAAGGATTTGAACCATCATATCAGGCAGTGTAGCTCTCAAATTGGGGTGCGTACCTTGTAGATGTCTAAGGAAATGATTCATCTGTCCTATTAGACAGAGTTTCCCTTGGATGCTTGCAGTTGGCTGGTTAGAGCCTTAACGAGAGTTTGTTGTAATGATGTGTATACTTGAAAGTGGTAGAGCTTTATCATCAAGCATGGCAAACTTTGGTCCACCAAACAGTAATTGGGTGGAGAATGAGCCTCTATGGTGCTTCAGTTTCTTCTCATGGAACCTCAACCAGTCAATCATGGATCATTGATTCCGGTGCTACAAATCACAAATCATTTGACTGGTATGTTCTCTTTTTTCATCGCATCATATCTGTTTTGGTCGGAACAAGGTTTGGATAGCTGATGGACCCCACACCTTTATAGTTGGTAAAGAGGATATTTCTGCTTCTTCCAATATGTTTTTATCACCCATTTTACATATCCCTAAGTTTACTTTGAATTTATTGTCTATTAGTTACATCACAAAATTATTGAATTGTAGCATTGCTTTCTTTTCTTCTTATTGTAACTTTTAGGATTCGGTGATGAAGAAGGTGATTGGCTGGGAACATGAGAAAAATGGTCTCTTTGTTGGATTACATCATCTCTTATTGCTGCCTCAGTTCAGCAACCTCCAACGATGCTAGTAAATTGCAACAACTCAAGCTCTTATGATTTGTTATAGTGGGAAAACCGTTGTGGCCAACCTTCAGTATCCTTGTTACGATAGTTGTTTCCTCAATTTCGTTCCTGATGTAGGATACCCTTTTAAAGAAAAAATGAACCCAAAAAAAATTAGGGATAAACTACGAACGTCATATAGAACTCAAGAGAACCAGAAGAAATATGAAATCAAGAACCAAAAAAAGAGTGAGAAAGTAAATTGTGGAAGAAGGTAAGAAAAGAAGATTAAAAGAGATAATAACGAATTTTCAACATAAATCTTTAAAGAAGATTCAAGAATAAAGAAACATAAGAGATAAGAAAACTCACCTAAACCGTGAGAGTTCGAGGAGATAACCAGCTATGGGCTTCAAAAAAAATTTTATTAATAAATTTTCTTCAATTGGTGATACAAGAGGTCTTTATGACCTATGTATAATTAAAAAATGAAATTTAACCAAAATACCCCTCCCTTGTACGGTCAACCCCAAAAAACCCTAAAAAAATCTTTAAAATTTATGAAAAATATAAAAATACTCATAAACTTATTCCAAACTAATTTTAACTCCCTACCAACCTTCTAAATTGGCTCTAATGGCCTTATTACATTAAATATCTAACTAAAACTACTAAAACATAATCCGAAAACATAAAATTTAAAGACTAAAATGGTGGACAACATCATATCTTCTTTCTTACTCCCATGCTTTTGATCTTGGGCTTCCATAATGGCTTGTACTTTTCCATCCATTGAAGAGTTGCCTCATCAATTCCTCTCCGAATTTCTAATGTAAGCCTTGTGAACTAGCCAAACACTGTCAGTCTATTTATCCTTCTAGATCAAATTGATGTTTGGTTCCATTTCCTATTGTGCATTCTGATTTGTGCGGACCAACAATACTATTTCTATGTCCATCTATCAGTACTTTGTTATGATGCAGAACAATATAGGGAAAGATTGGACTTTGCAGAAAATAACTCACAAACTAAATAACTCAATTTTCGGATCAGGGGTAACTCAGTAATTTTTACAGAATTGGGTAAAAATACCAAAATTCCCTTGACACATGTGAGAAAATTTAAAGGAAATACTAAGAAATAAAAGTAACCTTTGCTCAAAATTTCATCAAATTCTGATTTGTAAAAAAAAAACCAACTAGAATTTTGAATTTCTCATATTTAACTCAAAAAATAAGGGATTTTGGATGGGAATATGAGGGCTTTGGTAGAGCTATGTTAGGGGAACAAAACCCCTCTAGAAAATCCAAGAAAATAGGAGTCTAGTGTGGCGCGATTTTGGCATGATTTTGAAATTATAGAAACCCAAAAAATTTCTAGTTACTTTGGAAAATCAAGGAATAAAGGAGGTAATATGGAAAAACTTTTAACAAAAAAAATTAAATGGAGTTTCTAAAAAAAGTATTTAAGATAAAGAAAGGATTCAAACCTGGTTTTAAAAGCTATCGATTTGAAGATATTGATGGTGTGAAAAGAGAAATTGGATATCTTTTTGAAGTTCTACTTTAATAGTTTTCACTTGTAGTTCTTCCATAGAAATTTTCGGCAGCCTTGTATTGAGATGAAACAAGGAGATATGAAAAGTAAAAGAGGGGAATATGGAGAAAGAAATAAGAGATCGTGAGAGGAAGGAGAAGGACTATCATGAAATAGTACCAAAAAAAGGGAAGGAGAGAGAGCGAGAGAGAAAATCCCATTCGTAGGGTTTTCAAAAACCAAACTTTATTCAAAAACCCCCTTAGCTCTAAGGCCTTATTACAACTAACCCCTTACATCTTATTACCCCAAATATTTAACACCCTTAAGAGTCTTGAACTTGGTCCAAGGCTTCTAGATCAATTACTTGTCTAGCCAATCAAATGATGTTGCATCATGTTACCTTTGTGAAAGACTTTTCTTGAGCCACGTGGGTTTGTTTGTTGAAGATTAAAACCAATGTAGACTCAACTTTTAAATCATTTCATAAAATGGTTGTGACTCAATTTGATGTCAAACTTCGTGTCCTTTGGCATGACAATGGAGGCATGTATATGTCTGGCAGGCTTTCTTCTTCTTTCAATAAGTCTGACATTGTTTATCAGACCACCTGCCTAGGCACACATGAACAGATTGGGGTGGCAAACAGAAAAAACTGCCAACTTCTTGAGATTACTAGGGCTCTCTTGTTGATTATGAATGTGCCTAAATCTTTTTCGCCGGAGGCACTGCAAGCTACTACCTACTTGATGAACAGGATGACCTCTCATGTTTGTACATTTCAAATCTCCAATTGAGATGCACTCCTCACCTTCTTAGTTGTCTTTTATAGGGTAATTTATGTAATTGTCAATTGTATTCCAAGGAACAAGATGTACTTATCTGAAGATAATCCATACACTTAGATTACATACATGTAAGTTTATATGTAAATCAAGTGGATTATGTAAGTCCAAGTCTAGGAGAAGCTCAAGAGATACACTACTCAAGACTAGATGAAGAAGGATCACAAGTATAGAAGACATGAAGCTACAAAATGAATTCAATAAGAATGTCTCAAGCTCCACTTCGAAGCACCTCAAGAACCAACCTTTTTGCATCACATGTAAACAGACTATACAAGGTTGATTGGTACGTATCAATGGGTGTGATTGAGACCAAAGGACCATAGGTGGTATCTAGAGACTTACCCATGAATCATAAGTAGAAACCAAGTGGTTCCCTTGTAGTAAAAATGTGCTAAAAAGTAAAATTCTATTGAACAGACAGATTCAATCGATCAAGCAAAATCTCGATCAATCGAAGAGGTTGGATTTGATTGAAAAAGGGATCGTTCGATATGGAAAAAAGTTGTTTTGGCCCTAAGAATTTTTGTCGTTTAAAAAAAATCTCGATTGATCGAACTATCCAAAAAAGGAAACTGATTAGAACAAACTCGTCCAAACGGCTATATTTTTTGTCGTTGGGAGTCTTTGAGCTAGGGTTTTGTCACTCTATAAATAGAAAAGAATCCATCCATAGTTGGAACATGAATCCTATATGAAAACTTGATGAAACCTTGCTAGTTTTGAGCCAAACTTGTAAAATCTCTGCTTTCCTATACATAGTAAAACCTTTTAGAAAGCTTGGACAGAAATATTCAAGTGGCAAATCAACTTCTTTGTACAAGAACAAGTCTCTTCATCAATTCAGGCTTAATTGGCACATGAACCTAAACAAGAGGTCCGGGCTACTATAGTGATACCATCACTTTACACCTTCTATAACTTCCACCAAAGTCACTAGAAGTGGCATTGAAATGTTCACTAGAGTCACAAGGCACTAGGGTGTTAACCGGAATCAATAAACGCACGCGAGCACCCGTTGGAGTTACCGGGTGCAGATTCTTGAGCACCTGCTGATATGCTTATATTTTATCATCATTTTCATATCCTTTAGTCTTTACTTTTTGCTTGTTTCTCTTTGTTTTATTAG
>JAOXJP010185106.1:0-26408 GCA_025762735.1 Platanus orientalis
AATCCATTCCAAGGCACCAACTTACTACATCATCGTTGAATCTGAAGTTCCAAACCCTTACATTTGTTGGGGCATAGTATCATAATCCTACAAATCCTAATCTCTAATCAATGAAGTGTTTTCACATGATTGCCACTAGCTTAAACCAGTTAGTTTGCTGTATCATATTTCACGGGGAATGAATTTGCTAGAATTTTTTTTTTTTTTATAATAATTTCCCACTGTTTTCATGCTTCTTGTGGCAAATACTAGAAAGTAAAGGTGCAAAAGAAAATTACAAATTTAGAGAACGCGAAAGCATTCCATGTTGTTCCTAGATTGCTGATACAGTAAAGGTTGCAGTGGTAGATGCAAAATCAGCAATGGTGGTGAGTGTAGCAGCAATGGGGCCACTCTGTCATGGATACAGCAATAAAACACAGAGAGAGAGAGAGAGAGAGAGAGAGAGAGAGAGAGAGAGAGAGAGATTGCAGTGGCATTAGTGTATAGAATTAACCAGTACCAGCGATTGAATAAAGCAACAGCAACAATAGCGGTTGCATTGAAAGGATGGATAATGACAGCAACAATAGCGGTTGCATTGACATAGTGAGCTGTTTGGGAGTAGACTAAGGAAAGAGACGGTTAGAGAGAGTGACTTAGGGATCAAAGTCCTAAGAAAAAAGTTTATGGCGTAGTAAACTGAATGCAATTCACAACTTTAAAAAGTGAGTCATTTATAACCATTTTCTGAAAATATTCTACACGTAGCCCCATTTTTCCACCGAAGTAAACATGCGAATCACTTATTTTTGGCATTAATACTTTACCAGTGCAAGTTTATGGCAAACCAAACAAAACCTTCCAAATCACCCAGAATAACTAGATATTATAATTGGTATTAAGACTAAGCATATGACTAATTAAAACGAGGAACTGAAAGTCGTTGCCCATGGCCAATAGCCTGACAGCCCTCGTAGTTCCTAAACTTGTTCCGGGTCCAACACAACAATACTAAACCTAAATTAACTACACCTGACAAGAATAATGGAAAAATATCTATTTGAATCATTCATTACACCACCCTTACAAAATAATAATAAATCAACTCCCTAAATTTTCCAATTAATTTATCAGTAATACAAACGGTCTATTTTCTTTTAAGTTTTAACAATCATACACATCTTTAAAAATACTAAAAAAGAGACAAATGATCACCAACAGGTAGTTCCTAATGTGCCACATGTATATTTACAGGGATAAATGCAAGCCTGTTATGAACATTAGATTAGGGTTTCAAAATTAATTCAATTTCATCTGCGTAATTGTTTCCCTACACCTTTTTTTTTTTTTTTTTTTTTCTTCTGGAAGAGATTGAGCTCCAATAGGTAGTAAGTGTAACTTTCAAGACAACAACTTTGACCTCATCCCAGGTCATAATTTTCCTTGAACATTCATTTGTATATACTTTGAAAAGAAGAGCTAAATGAATACCAAGAGAAGTGCAAAAAGATACTGCCCCACCTTTATCATGGCTTTCGTTCCATCAGCCATTTATATACTGGCCTAGAGGTAGGGCAAACAATCTCATCCTCATGGAGTTTGCATTTCCGACCCTTTTTCTGCTTCAGTAAATTGATGATTTAGAAATAATAGCCCAGGATGCCTAAGAAAAGCAAAGGAAAGAGGATTGCAATTATATGATATTAAAACCTGGAGCTGCTTTTGCAGTCCCATGTCCATATACAATTTCTCCAGATTATTTACTCTCTCCTTCCTTGACCCCAGTTCCCTGTAAGAAGCAGCTGTTTTCCTGTTCATGGGAGGCTAGAACATATGAGGCAAAAATAAATTAAATTAAATGGAGGGCTCAAATTGAATCCCATGACAAGGGAGTAATGGAGGAGCCAAAGCAGCATAAGTACAAATAAATAAATAATTTATAGCTTCCGACATCTAGAAGCTGTCAGTTTCCAAACAGTAGAATAGAAGCACTTGGTATATATGATTCAGTCAAATTAAGGCCAAAATGTCAGGAGACAGCGAGGTAGTTTTAATGTTTCCAGCATTGATGAGAGGGAGAGAATGCAAGCAAATTTAGAATTTGAGAAAAGTTTAGGCATCAACTAGGCCAGCTTAACTAATGTATATATATATATATATATATATATGGAATTATTAAGGGATGAATATTTGCAAGTGTTTTACAGAGACAGATTTTATGCTCTTGGATGAGTCATAGACCAAAGTACCTACTGAAACAAAGATCCAACCCACCCAATGGACTCTTTTCAGAAGGTTGCACAAATTTTCAATGACAGTCCAAATACGTGCAATCGATCGGATGTTAAGAGTCATCAATTGTTTTATTTATTTAATAATAATAAGTATTATTATTGATAAATTGGGGTGTGACCTATGATACTAGAATGAATTGGTGGGAATACTTACCACTATTCATAGTCCTTTTGTGTATAAGTATTACATGAAGTTGGCTGTACGTGTGCTCATATAGAAACTCACACCCACATAAACAACACCAACTATGTGATGCAGTGAAGGAATCTGAATGATGTATTCCGGCATTATCATTGGTAATGTTGTGAATTTGTGATTGTTGACTTGCTCAATGTTATTTATACTTGAACTGGGCTCCTACTATTAAGAATGGCTTCTTCGAGACCCCAGTCGGTCTCAAGGTAATAAAACAATTTGTTACTACCCATAATGTGATGTAGGAGCATCTAGGATCATAATTAAAAAAAAAAAAAACACAAGATGAAAAGGGACGATTGTGTGGGGTCACTTAAGAGTTTAATTTTTAGGTTTCATTTATAAAAAGTTGTAGTCTCATTACTCACTTTTAGCCCTAATTTTCAGAGGTCAAAACTTATTTTTTTGGCTTGATTTTGGTACCATTAGAAATGTTATTCAGTTACCTTTTTAAATGAGATGAAGATGTTGAAATCCAATTTGATTTGAGAGAGTTATAACCAAATTACTGAAGGGGTATCAATATATGACGGCAATGGTGTTTTTTATTCTAGTGGGTTATTTTATTTTAAGGTTTAGCAAATAGAAAGGAATTAGGGTTGTCAAGAGAGGTGGACCCAAGTTCTAGTTTTTACTTTTTGGCGAGTCATTGGTCATCAAGATTAAGTCTCTTAGTCATTTCCACTTTTGGAAAGTCTTTTTTTAAATCTCTTAGTAAGTAGGGTTTAAGTGTTTAGCAACTAGGGTTTATTTGGTTTCCAATTCATCAATGATGTAATTCTATGAAAAGGGGCATAGTTCCCAATGACTGAACATGTTTTGGTGAATAAAATTTTGAGTTTTGGGTGATGTGAAGCTTGGTCATCTTCATTCTTCCTACAGTTAGAGCTGTCGGAATTCTATGGTAAGTTGTTGCTACCACAAGCTGTAGTAAGTGTTAGTATGTTGTTGCTGCGAACACATCTCCTTGCCATTAGAAAGGTTACTAGTTTTACAAGGTTTTGTTTCTATAAAATTGTAATCCCGTAACTCACTTTTAGCCATAATTTTCAAAGTTTAAAACTTTCCTTTTGTCTTATTTTGATGCCATTAGAAAGGTTATTCAATTACCTTTCAAACAAGACCAAGAACTTGCAAATGAGATGTGATTTGAAAGAGTTATGATCAAATTAGTAAAGGGGAATCAGTATCTGACAGGAATGGTGTTTATATTTTAATAGGTTCTTGATGTAGGCCGACCCATATCAAGTGGTCCCACGACTCATGGGTCATGCCTAAGAATAGACCCATATCCAGTCTAACAAGCCCAATCCAAACCAGCTGTGTGTAACATCCAATCAAACAAATAAGACATTAAATCCTTGCCAACTATGTGCAACCATCATCCAGACCAATAAGGCATTAAATCATTGGATTGATTAAAATAGTTATCTAGATTCTAATTTAATTCCTTTATTTGGCTTATATCTAGATTCATTGAATGTCAGATTTAGGAAAAAGAAATCCATGTACCAAAAAAAAAAAACTACTTTATTTGAATTGCTATGAGGCCTATTTAAGGATTTCCCCCTTGTATTCTAAAATCATCAATAAAATTCAAAATTCTTCTTCCATTTCTTAAAACACACAAGTGTTGTGCTATGACTTAAAGGTGCTTACACTTAGGCGGATCCTTTCACCAATCTAGCTTGCATCAAATTGGTATGTAGGCCGACCCACATTAAGCGGTCCTAAGACCCATGGGCTAGGTTCAAGAATAAGGCCCACATTCGGTATGATATGCCCAACCCAATCCAACTATGTGTAGCCAATCAGACAAATAAGCATTAAATCCTCGCCAACTATGTGCAGCCATTAACCAGATCAATAAAACATTAAATCATGATTGGTTTGATAAGCATATTATCTAGATTTTAATTTAGTTCCTTTATTTGGCTTTAGTTCCTCATTTGATTTTAGTTCCTTTATTTGACTTTAAGTCTAGATTCAATGAATGTCTGATTTAGGAAAAGACATCCATGTACCAAAAAAAAAAAAAAAACGAAAACTACTTTATTGGATTGCTATGAGGCTTATTTAAGAATCTCCCCCTTGTATTCTATGCTCATCAACAAAATTCAGAATTCTTCTTCCATTTGGTAAAACACAAGTGTTGTGGTATAACTTGAAGGTGTTTATGCTTGGATGGATCCTTCCAGCACTCTGGCTATATAAATTCGTTGAATGCCCGCACGGTAGGAACCTTCATTACTCCAGTAATGAAGAAGATGACTTTGGATTTTATGATGAGCACATCGAGATAGAGCAACCTTACCCATATCACAATCAGAAAACTCCCTTGTAGAAACTATAGTTGAAGTTGAAATAGAAGGTCCTACTCTTAATATACGCCGACTCCTTAACTACTAACTGAGGAGGAAGTGGAAGATTGGCAACAGACATGATCATCGATGGCGGCAATGCGATGAACATCGTCTCACAAGAGGTAATCGATAAACTCAAATTGCCAATTGAAAAACATCTAAAACCCTACAATGTTGCATGGGTCAATGTTACTGCCATTCCCGTAACTTGAAGGTGCTTGGTGTCTTTCAAAATTGGCGTCTACGAGGATGATGCCTAGTGAGACATAATCCCTATGAATGTCACCCACATTCTTCTTGATTGACCTTAGTTCTTTGATCGGGAGGTGCAAAGCGATGGTAAAGCTAACATGCATGCTTTTTTATAGCAAGGTTAATGCAGAATGCATGTATGTGTGATGCAAAGTAAAGATCTTTAGGAGTTTTACACAAAGCATAGAGAAGTAGAAACAATATTCCTACTCTTCAATCATGTTCTCTTAAGCTTCAAGCAAGATTAAGTAAAATTTAACTCTAATTATTGCCCAATGTATGACCAATAAAGAATTAAAACAAAATCAAATTTATACATACACTATTGACTTTATAAATCAGTCCTAGAAAACAGCCAACATCCAACATATAAACCTTGAATCCAAGAAGACAGATAGCCGCAACTATTCAATATAAGAAAGAACTAATAGCAGTTAAACTGGTATAACAGTGTCCGACAGGTATAAGAATCTGATATGGCTGTCAGAATGCTCCAAAACAGAATATTAAAGAAGGTATACCTTATTTGGGAGCTTTAAGTTAACCCAATGGACTGCTGGTTGATCAGGTAGTGTATAGCCTTCAGAACTAGAATTCAGGTTTTATAAAAACAAGGGGCTATAAAGCCTGAAATTCCAGGATGCAGGGTTAGGTTTGAAAATTGGGGAAACAGGGGACAGAATTAAGGCTAAACAAGGTTTGGTGGTTTAGGGACTAACAGGGAACTAGGAATAGAATCAAAAACAGGGAAATAAAGGTTGAACAAACCGGGAATAATAGGGTCACAAGATAGGTTTAATAAAAGGAAAACACAGGCCCAAAAGGTAGGGCTATGGCTGTCGCAAGGCTTGGGTTGAAGGGTTATATAGTTTCAAACTGAAAACAGAAGAAAGAATAGGTAATCACTACTGCGGGCCTTAGTATGACTGGGTTTTGAACTTCACACCTTCAACACAGAAAGGGTCTAGCTTCCCATCCACCTACTTGGGTCTCCCTCTCAGTGCCAAGTACAAAAAGAGGGATATCTGGAATCCGGTGGTTGATAGAATGAGGAAACGATTGTCTGGTTGGAAGGCGCACTACTTGTCAAAGGGGGTAAGACTAACTCTTGTTAATCTTCCCTTGCAAGTATCCTGATTCACTTCATTTCTCTATTTGTTGCTCCATCTTCTGTGTGCAAGGAGAGAGCAGATCCAACAGAATTTCCTTTGGAGAGGGATGGAAGATGACAGGGGTATGCATTTGGTTGCCTAGGACAGGATATGCACTCCCAAGGATACAGGGGGAACGAGCTTAAGGAAATTGCAGCCTACGAATAGGGCTTTGCTTTGTAAATGGCTGTGGCATTTTGGTCAGGAGGAAGGTGGTAGTGGCTAAGTATGGTAGCATGGATAGATGGGATCCCACAGTTTCAAGGGTTCCGTATGGTTGGAGCCCTTGGAGGGGTATTATGACTCAGCTCGATTCCTTCAAAGATGGGTTAGGTTTTGTAGTGGGGGACGGTAGGCATGTCCGGTTCTAGAAAGATGCTTGGTGCAATGATAGACCTTTGAGGGAGTTGTATCCGGATATATTTGCTATGGTAGTGGATCCTGATGCAGTGATAGTCTCCTATGTGTCTGCTGCAGGGGGGAGGATCAACGTATATGGGTAAAGGAGACTAGTGGCCTCTTTACGGTCAAATCTTGCTATAAGATGTTGGTAAATGTGGGGGTGATGGAGGGTCCTTGAAAAGTTGTGTGGTATCAGGCTGTGCCCCTCAACGCTTAGTTCTTCTTGTGGGCAGCCGCCTTGGAGAAGATTTCGACTATGGACACATGGTAGAGAAAAGGCTTTTATTTGCCTAGTATATGCTTACTATGCCATCAACAATTAGAATCATGTTCTCATTTGCTTATTCACTGTAGTTACTCTTGGGAGATTTGGTGTGGTATTGCGAGGGAGTTTGGGCTAACTTTTGTAGCCCCATCCAACCTTGTGAGTCTTCTTCAAGGGTAGAGCACAACTACTCTAAATAGCATGGGCCGCAAAATTTGGAAGCTTGTTCCAGCCGCCAATTATTGGGCAGTGTGGAGGGAAAGGAATAATAGGGTGTTCTAGGGCCATTTGGAGCCGGCTTTCCAAGTTTTTAGGTGTGCAAAGGAGTTGGTATTTTTTGGGCGCGTAGATGTAAAGGTTATGATGGCCTCCACATGGGGGCTTTAACCAGGAATTGGGCTAACTCCATTGGCATTGTCCAAGTGTTAGTTGTATGTTGTTCTGGCTTTTTTTTCTTTTTTGGGGTTCTGCCCTTTGTTTTGTTTTGGTTTGTTGGGGATCTCTCATCCCCTTGTTCCCTCTCTCTTTTGATTGCTTTAATAAAGTTTTTTTACCAATAAAAAAAAAACTCATAATGGGTCTTGGGATACGAGTGCCACGGGGTCTATTTTAGATTGGTTTTACAGGCCCGATCAGTAAAGGATTTAATTCCTAAGGGAACTGCAGGGTATAAATCAAGTTCTTCTTGGGTTTTCTAGGTGTAAACAGCAAGGGAAGTCATAGGTTGCAGGTCTAGAGGTTCAATGACACAACAAGAAAAAAGGTTCTTGATAAACTTGAGGATTCTTTAATGGTAAACAACAATTATAGGGATGAAAACTTAGAGAGAACCACCAATAATTAGTTTCTTGAAGCAAAACACCACCAAAAACAATAAAAGAGAAGAAGAAAAAAGATGAAACACTGAAATTGTAGAGAGTACTCACCAAATTTAGAAGATTTTGGATTCCACCAAGTTAGATTAAAATCCGAGAAGTCCATTTAGGGAACCAATCCTGGGTTTTTATACACTCATAAGAGAGGAGACAACTTCAAGAGAGAAAACCAGTCTTTATTCAATGTTGCATAAAAAAATAACATAAAGTGCTGGGGTATATAAATCCCATGACTAAACATGATCCCTAATTGATTTTGACTAAAATCCTTCTTCTATTACAAATAAAACTCTTAATTATAAAATTAAAAGATAAAGTCTCTATAGGATTAAGATAATGTAGACATAAGACATACTCCTAATAACATAAGGACTCCACAATAAAATCCAACTCCAAACAATAAATAAAAGGATAAAAGTTTAAAAGAAATCCTAAAAAAACGAAAAAACAAAACAAAACAAAACTAATTTTGCCTCCAACTCCTACTATAGACTCCATCAAAATCCCATCATGTGGGCCATGTGGGACCCACTAATCTGTCCTGCTCAAACCAAAGAGAAGGGCTAGTGCTCCTATGATGGTATACTCTCTAAGAGTGCTGCCATGTGTCATGATGTCCTCATCAAAGGTCATCACAATCATCTTCGTCCATTACAGCCTACATTGACAAACTCTTGTGTTCTCACCATGTGAAAGTTTGAAGAAGCAAGTTGATATCAGAGTCAAGTTCCAACTAAGTCTTATCTAATTGGGTTTTTGCGGATAATTAAACGGAAATTGAAATCTATGGCATCTTATTATACTATCTACCATGATCTTGATTTCTAATAAAATTATGAATGAAGGTTGAAGTGCAAATAAAAAAATCAGATTAAGGCCAAGCTTGCTAAAGCGAAAGCAAAACTATCACACCTAAATAGATTTACATTTTATTATGATGACAACTTATCTGAGTTTCCAAAAGAAGTGTGAGGTTCTTCAACACTGGCTTAAGGAAATAGAAGAACAAAAGTGAAAAGCAATTGAAATATAGAAAAGTGTTCGTATAGAAACTCAAGAGATGCAGAAAGTGCTTAATCTGATGAGGGTTATACAAGTTAACTACAAGATTGAATGGGAACAACACAAAGCAGAACGAGAAGAACAACTTCGGATCTTTACATCTTCTCTAGTTCCAAATCAAAAGCCTAAATCTGAAAACTGACCTGAAGCCCGGAAAAAGTCCAAGGCCAGAAAAAGGAAGAGATCAAGGCGGAAAAATTCTTGTAAAGACTCTATCATTGGACCTCCTCCACTTTTCATGTTGTGGGAGCATGTCTATTCTTCGCGTGTTTTACCCTTTTACCCTCATGACTGTTCTAGACCAAACAGTCATGAATGTGACTATTAAATCACCCCTTTTAACCCCTTGTCTGTTCCAAACAGACATGAAGATGGCTACTTAATTGCATCATTTTGGTTTCGTGTTTGTTTAAACATCATAAGTTGTGTCTCCATGCATGTTCAGAACATACATGAATAGTCTATAACTATTCCATCCCTCTATTTCATGCATCCGAAATCCGAATTAAGCATAGCCATCATAAAGTGCATTGTAGAGTCTTTGTGTAAAAGAGAGAGAACAACACAAGTTTGGTTTGCTAGGCACACAAATTGCAATGCTTCTTCTGCGTGTAGCAGAATATGGTATCTTGGGAGGCAGATGTCCGAAAAGTTTGTCAGCACCACTACGAGGGGCGAAATTTGTCTTAAGGACATAGTGTCAAACACTAGCCTTGATCAATTTCGATTATGACTTTTTCAGTTCATTCAGTCAACTAAGTCATTCTATTTATTTTATTTTCAAGTACTTGTTGTTTATAGAATCACATATCATATAGATACAGGATAACAATCTTAAGATAGATTTCCTTTTTCTATATTTTATTCTTTGTGTATTCTATGAACGATCATGTCTTTGTTTTATTTAAATTTTTGTTTCTATATAAAGTTTAACAAAAATGACAACCGGAAATATAAGTAAAGTTGTACCACCCGCTGTGACACTGGTTGTCACTCCTAAACTTACTCCTGGTAACCATGGAGAAAAGCTAGAGAAATTCAACCACACTGAATTTAAGAGATGGCAATAGAAAAAAAATGTTGTTCTATCTCACAACATTGAATCTAACAAAGTTTCTCTACAAAGACGCTCCTACTCTAAAAAAACGGGATTAGTAGATTGTTGTGGTGGATGCATAGAAACATGCGGATTTTCTGTGCAAGAACTACATTCTTAATGGATTGGATAACACATTGTACAATGTGTATACTCCAATCAAGACTGCAAAAGAGTTATGGAACTCTTTGGACAAGAAGTAGAAAGCGGAAGACGCTAGAATGAAGTTCATTGTGGACAGATTCTTTAACTACAAGATGGTAGACTCAAAGTCTGTAATCAATCAAGTACAAGCCCTTCAATTGATCCTACATGAGATTCATGCCGAAGGAATGTCTTTAAGTGATTCCTTCCAGGTGGCTGCAATAATTAAAAAATTACCGTCATCATGGAAAGATTTCAAAAATTACTTGAAACACAAGCGTAAGGAGATGTAACTTGAAGACTTAATCGTGAGATTAAGGATTGAAGAAGACAACCATATTTTCAAAAAAAAAAAAATAGTGCAAAATCAATCCATTGAGTATAAAACAAATGTAGTGGAAATAAGTGTGAAAAATCAATAACAAGAAGATGAAGCATTTCAGCCAAGGTCTATTCCAGGGTCCTAAAGGTGGTAACTCTATAATGTTCAACGCCAAATGCTACGTGTGATAAACCAGGACATCATGCAAAGGATTATCACAAACATAATGATCAAGAGAACTTCAACAAGAAAGCCATTCAAGCCAACAGAACTGAAGTGGACTATATTTCTGAAGATATTTCTCAGATGAACCTTTTTGCAATGATATCTAGAGTGAATTTGGTAGGGAATACCAAAGAATGGTGAGTGGACACTAGAACTACTCGCTATGTCTGTTAAGATAAGAAAATGTTCTCATCATATCAATCAGTGAATAATGAAGAATAAATTTTTATAGAAAATTCTATGACTCTCAATGATGCGTTGCATGTGCTAGACGTCTGCAAAAACCTTGTATCTGGATCATTGTTGAGTAAGAAGGGTTTTAAGTTGGTTTTTGAGTTGGATGAACTTGTACTCACCAAGAATGGGATGTATGTGGGAAAGGGGTAAATGAGTGATGGACTCTTCAAAATGAATGTAACGACTGTTATTCTAAATATTAATAAGAATACATATTCTACTTATATGCTTGAGTTATCTAATGTTTGGCATGGTAGATTAGAACATGTTAATTATAATATTATACGCAGATTAGTTAACTTGAAACTTCTAAATAAATTTCATATTGATTTAAATCATAAATGTAAAACATATATAGAATCAAAATTGACTAGATCACATTTTAATTCCATTGAAAGAAGCACTGAACCACTAGAATTAATTCATAGTAATATTTATGATTTGAAATTTGTTCAAACTAGAGGTGATACAAAGTACTTCATTATTTTTATAGATGATTGCATAAGATACGATTATATATATTTGTTAAGTAAAGATAAGGCCTTAGAAATGTTTATACATTATAAAAATGAGGTTGAAAATCAACTCAATAGAAAAATTAAGGTTCTAAGAAGTGATAAGAAGTGGTGAATATGAATCACCTTTTGGTGAGTTATGTTCACAACATGGTATTATTTACCCAATTACTGTACCTTATGCAACATGATATTATTCAGCAAAACAAAATTACTAAACAAAAAAAGAGAACCTTAAAAAAAATGATGAATACTATGTTGATTAGTTCTTGTTTACCTCAAAATTTGTGGGGAGAAACAATACTTTCCGTAAATTATATCCTCAACAAGATGCCTCATAAGAAAACTAATAAGACACCTTATGAATTATGGAAAGGTCAAACTCCTTCTATAAATTCTTAAAAGTGTGGTGGTGTTTAGCAAAGGTGATGATCTCTATCCCTAAAAAGACTAAGATAAGACCTAAATGATTACGATAAACGAATTTGGACTCTTGAATCTTTTGGAAAGTTCACTGTAAACTCATGCTACAATTTTCTTCATCCTAGGGCGATAGTGGATTTTCCTTGAAAGGATCTGTGGAGGTGCAAAGCTCCATCTAAGGTGGCCTTCTTTGTCTGAACTTCGCTTAAAAAGAAAATAATGACCTTTGACAATCTTTAAAGAAGAGGCATCTCCCTACCAAACATGTGCTTCCTCTGTCATTGGGCGGAAGAATCCATTGATCATATTCTCATTCATTGCCCCTTTACTTTTGAAATTTAGTATATTTTTTTTCAAGAAGTTAATCAAAGTTGGGTTATGCCCAATTGCATTATTTCTCTCTTTCTTCGACGGAGGCTTATTGGGAGGGGTGGAAAACGAGAAAGGATTTCGAGAATGTGGCAGGCCGCTATCTGATGATCCCTTTGGAAAGAAAGAAATAACCAAATTTTTGAAGATTATATGAAGCCTTCTCTTGTTGTATCCAGGAAGGCGCGTGACAAATGTCTTTGGTGGGTCCACATTTCTTGTTAATCTCCCCTTTGTGGAGCTAAAATTGGGTTGGGTTAACATTGTAAACAATATGTAACCTCTTCTTATTGTATTATGGTGTTTCTTTGGGTTAGGGATGCCTTATCCTCATCTTTAATGAAATTTTCTTACCAAAAAAAGATAAGACCTAAAATAGTTGATTGCATATTTATTAGTTATGCTTGTAATAGTAGTGCATATCGATTTTTTGTTCATAAATAAATTCCTGATATAAATGTTAATACCATTATTGAATTTAGGAATGCATCATTCTTTGAACATTTATTTCCTTGTAATTCTACACGAGAGTCAAGATCTCTTAAAAAATCTTATGAAACTATGACTAACAACTTTCAAGACCAAGAAAGAGATAAACTTGAACCTAAACACAATAAAAGGATAAAAACATCAAAATCATTTGGTTCGGATTTTCTAACTTATTTGTTAGAAAATGAGCCTCAAAGTTTCAAGGAAGTAATGTCCACCACTAAGACACCTCTATGAAAAGAGGCTGTCAATAGTAAAATTGATTCCATCTTACAAAACCATATATGGGAACTGGTGAATCTTCTACCAGGTAGTAAACCTCTCAGATATAAATAGATATTCAAGATGAAATTGAAAGTTGATGAATCAATTGACAAATTTAAGGCCAAACTTGTTGTTAAGGGCTACAAACAAAATGAATGTGTGGACTACTTTGATACATATTCACCAGTTACAAGAATAACATTCATTCGAATGTTAATAGTTATTGCAGCATTGCATAATCTAGAGATACACCAACGGATGTTAAAATGACATTCTTAAATGGTGAATAAAATAAAGAAATTTATATAGAACAACCAAAAGGGTTCATTGTTCCTGGACAAGAAACGAAAGTGTATAGGCTTGTTAAATCTCTTTATGGATTAAAGTAAGTTTCTAAGCAATGACATGAAGAATTAATAATGTAATGATGTTAAATGAGTTAAGAATTAACGAATGTGACAAATGTGTGTATGTTAAAAATACTACAAATGGCCATGTCATTTTATGTCTCAATATTGATGATATGCTCATTATAGGTAACAATAATAATATTATTAAAGCTACCAAGATGATGTTAACTAGCCAATTTGACATAAAAAATTTATGCATTGTAGATGTGATACTAGGAATAAAGAGTACTAGAACATCTGTTGGACTTGTTTTGTCTCAATCTCACTATGTTGATAAAGTACTTGAGAAATTCAAAACTGATGATAACAGTCCTGTAAGAACACTTGTAGATGTAAATCTTCATCTAGTTAAAAATAAAGGCAACGACATATATTAATTAGAGTGTTATCGAATAATAGATAGTTTAATATACATAATGAACTACACTCAACCGGATATAGCATACGCTGTTAGTAAGTTGAGTAGATACAAAATTAACCTAGGAATAGACGATTGGAAGGCATTAGTTAGGGTACTAAGGTATTTGAGATATACCTTAGACTATAGATTGCACTACACTAAGTATCCAACTGTACTTAAAGGGTTAAATAGTGATGTGAACTGAATATCTGATTCGAAAGACAAAATCCACAAGTGGACATGTCTTTACACTTAGTGGTGCAGTTGTATCTTAGAAATTGTCCAAACAAACTTGCATTGCTAGGTCTATAATGGAATTTGAATTTATCGCGTTGGATAAAACAGGAAAAGTAGAGTGGCTTCATCATTTCTTATAAGATATTCCAATGTGGTCGAAACTTGTGTCTGTTATCTATGAACATTATCATAGCCAATCAGCAATTGGTAAGGCATAAAGTCATATGTACAATGGTAAGTCCCGACATATTTGTCGTAGATACAATACCGTAAAGCAGTTGATCTCACATGGAATTATTTCCATTAATTACATAAAGTCAAGAGATACTATTGTGGATCCGTTAACTTAAGGTTTGACTAGAGATCAAGTAAACTGCTCATCGATGGGAATGGAATTAAAGCCTGTGTCTTAAAAGTTATCATAATGACAACCCCACCTAGCTGACCGGAGATCTATGATCTAGGTTCAAAGGGATAATCGAATTGTATGTGACTTAGTAGTATCATTACGGTGAAAACTTATCTACCCACTCCTATGATTAAATAGTGATATTTGCAACGAAGATTAGGGTAAGTTATGTTTTTAATAATTCATATACCTTGGAAATCTAAGTAGCATCTAACAAGTACTCTTAATAGAAATTACCTATATGAGTGTGAAGAGGCCACTTCTAGAGAATTCTAAGGCTAAATTCTCTAAAACACTCATGAAATCCAGGTGTTATTCAAGGCCAAAATGAACACAATTGTGGGAATCAACAATGCCTAGAAAGAAGCTATGTGAATTTTATTGTCCTGGTTTATACAAACAACTAAATAGTTTAAGACATCAAATTCACTGGTTAGCAAGTAAATCCAATAGTCTTTCAAAATCATAAGTTACCTCTCCTCATACAATAACTTTCCAAAAGTACTCTTTGTGTCTGCATCCGCATTTTCATTTACATTGTTGTAAGCCAATTTCATTCATGTGGGAGATTGTTAGAAACGGTTTTGATTTTGACTATGCCCAGATTTTGAAATCTAATTATTTGGTCATCTTTGAGCCAAAACAAAAGTGGGACCCAAAAGTCGTTTAAGGTGGGTCCACATGGGTTTGTGTTCACCTCAATAAGGAATATAATGTCATATGGTTGGTTGTTCAAAACCGTTAATGGGTGAATGAAAAATTGTCTCTAAAAATGCTCAATTGAACACTGGTTAAAGGGTGTAAAACTTGAATAGTCCCATATTGGTGAGCCCAGAAAAGTTTTGAGGTTTATATACAATAGTCTTAGACATAAACTTGGGCCCCAAGGAGCACCACAATTATGTGGAAGGGGGAGAACCTAGCCAACATGGGCCAAAGCCCAAAACACACACGTGCATATGCTGCATTGAACCGAATCGGGCCGAGCCGTGTTGGGTTAGGTTGGGTCAATAAGATAAATAAAATATATTTTTTATTATTTTTACTTCTCCCAAAAACAGTTAACCCTGTGAGAGCGTGTTTATTCTTTGTGTGTTTTACCCTTTTACCCTCATGACTGTTTCGGACCGAACAGTCATGAATGCAGCTATTAAATCACCCCTTTTAACCCCGTGTCTGTTCCGAACAGACATAAAGATAGTTACTCAATTGCATCATTTTGCTTTTGTTTTTGTTCGAACATCATAAGTTGTGTTTCTATGCCTGTTCCAAATAGACATGAATAATAAATAAATAAAAGGGCAACCCAGTACATGAGGCTTCCACTAATGCAGGGTCTGGGGAAGGCAAGATGTACACAGCCTTACCTCCATTTCTGGAGAGGCTGTTTCCGTGACTCGAACCAACGCCACCAGGGACACTAATAGTAAGCCTTACTATTGGGCCAAGCCGCCCTTTTCAAATAAACATGAATAGTCTATAAATATTCCGTCCCTTCTTCATTTCAAGCATCCAAAATCCGAATTAAGCATAAGCATCATAGAGTGCATCGTATAGTCTTAGTGTAAGAGAGAGAGAACAACACAAGTTTGATTCGTTAGGCACACGGATTGCAGTGCTGCTTCTGTGTGTAGTATATCATTGTATCCTAAGAGGCAGATGTCCGAGAAGTTTGTAAGAACCACTGCGGGGGATGAAATCTGTCTTAAGGACATAGTGTCAAACATTAGCCTTGATCAATTTCGATTCTGATTTTTTCAGTTCATCAAGTCAACTAAGTCATTCTATTCATTTTATTTTCAAGTAGTTGTTGTTTACATAATCACATATCATATAGATATAGGATAACAGTTGCTGCCACAAGCTGTAGTAAGTTGTAGCTGCTACAGATCAGTGTATGTTAATGTTGCTAACACATCTTCTTCTTCTTCTCCTCTTTTCTTCATCAGTTTTATATCTGATATTTTTCTGGTTTAGCATTCTAATTTTGATGAAGTGCTGGACAAGTGCGTTGTTTATCTGATTTCTCATCTCCTACATCATTGACTAATCATCCTTTAAACAGAATATCATTGATACCTGTATTTGTTAAAAGGATTATTCTGTTTTCTTCTAGAATTACTGATTTTCGGGAATTCCAGACAGCTGACCTGAGCTTTTCTAGTTTGAATGCCCTAAACTCATCCGTTTAAATTGAACTTTTGTGCCGATACTCTTGAGGGTTTAATAGCATACAAAATTTCAGGTTCATCTGAAAACCCTAGCCCGAGTTCCAGCCTGTGCTTTTCTACTGACCAGCAAAAACATATAACCAGAAATGATTTCTTTGAAGAAACTTAATCCTACACACATGTAGGTTGATTAACCCATTTGGCTATTACTAGTCAAAGTGGGCCCAATACCCACAGGAATCAGAGCTTTTTTCTAGAAGCTGTCCTGCATCAACATGCCCCAAATGCATGGTATTATTTCAACGTTAAATATCAGTATTATTGATTTCATATTTTACCATGTCTGTGTTTTTTTTATATTTTAATTCTCTATATGGATGTACAGACATCTTATATTTCTGATCCAGTTTTTAAGATTGATAAATATCACCTGTCTCAGAATTGTATCATTCTTAATTGAATTTCAGAATTCTCTCTCTCTCTCTCTCTCTCTCTCTCTCTCTCTCTCTATGAGTACACAGTTGTTATTTAAGGCAGAATTTAATCATTCGACACAAGTCCGAAACAGGAAACATACAGTTAATCAGCATTCCACCATGCAATTAACAAGTTGTGCTAACCTTGTAAGATGGTCAAAGGCATCTTCAGTGGCATGTAACTTTCTCCCTTGTGAAGATCTTGACTGTATTTCTTTAGCTTCTTTCCTATAAGAGGAAAGAGAAGGATGCAATTATGTCATCATAAGTTTACATTCAAGAGAGGTATAAAGAAGTTCAGTGAATTTTGCAACACTTAGTAACAAAATTAATTTACCAACTTCATATATCATTTAGTCTTCCCTACGATTGTTATGAACAATGAATTGTTGGATATATATATATATATATATATATATATATATATATATATATATATATATATATTACTGACCAAGAAAATCACAGGGCTAAATCTAAGTAATGCAAAACAAGAAAAAATACGGGGAAGCAACAGCTCTCAAAAGTTTCCAAAGAGCAGCTAGGAAGAGTCTATCTATATTATAAAAACAACTCAATCAATGGGACAGCATCGTATTTAGTTCTTGATGTCTACTTTTGTACAGTTTTCCTCGCTGTGTAGCAGCCTGCTTTAATGTACTTTTAGAATGAAATCTTATAAAAAATTAATTATATTATAACAAATTTAGATTTTAAACATAACAAAAGTATAGACAAATATAAATAAAACACAAATAGAGATGCTTAAAGGTTGGTTAGATAAAGTCATAGTAGCAATGGTTGGAGTAGCAATTCGGGATGTCATGGGTGATATCATATCCACCTCTCAAGGGGCTTTTGTAGAAGACATGCAAATTCTAGACGAAATATTAATTGCCAATGAGTGTGTTGAGGAAATGAAAGCTAAGGGGGGCAAAGGAATCGTCTGCAAAGTGGATCGTAAAAAAGCCTATGATCATGTCAATTAAGACTTCCTTGATTACATTGTGTCAGAAAGGCTTTGGAACTAAGTGGAGAAAGTGGATTGTGGGCTGCATCTCGTCAGTTCATCACGTTTTCTCATGAATAGCACCTCTAGAGGGTTCTTTGGGGCAAATTGGGGCCCTAGACAAGGTGATCCTATATCGCCTTTATTATTCACAATGATGGCCAACACTCTTAATTTGTTTGATTTACTAGGGCAGAGGATTGAAACCTTATTAAAAGTTTCAAAATTGTTAGCAGCAATGCCTCCATATCCCACCTCCAATTTGCTAATGATATAATCCTTTTTTGTGAGGCTTGTGATGACTACATTGTGATATGGACATGAAAGACCATGTGAGGCCCATATGCCTCTTGGCGGGGTTCACATGAGAAGACACATTGAAGAACATCATTGGCATATTATTTGAAGTCAAAGTTGTTGATTAGAGTCTTTATCTGAGTTGGATCATGTTGGTAGTCCTATTGTCATTAAGAGTTTTAAGTTGTAATCTTATCACTTACTTTTAGCCCAATTTTTCTAAGGTTAAAACCTGTCTTTTTGGCTTGATTTTGGTGCCACTTGAAAGGTTATTCAATTACCTTTCCAAAAAGACCAAGATTTTGAGAATCCGATATGATTTGGAGAAGTTATCGTCAAAATACTAAGGGGATATTAGTAAGAGACAAAAATGAGCCTTAGAAGTCTTATTTTCTAAAATTAGAAAGTTTTTTTTAGAAGTGTGTCACTTTATGATTTAGCAAGTTTCTTTCTTGTGTTTTAAAGAGTTTCTTTTTATATTTTAGAATGTGAATTGTAAGGAAACTAAAGGGCTTCACTTTGGCTATTAAAGGAGACTCCCCCCTATTGTTTTGATCATGCTATGATGAATAAAAAATTTTGGGCTTTCTCTCAACGAATGGAACTTCTCTTTCAAGTAAAACCAAGAATGGTGATGTCCAAGGAATTTTGAGAAAAGTGATTACCTACACTAAGTACACTCTTCTTTTTTCTTTCTTTCTTCTTCTTCTTTCCTTTTCTTCTTTGTTCTTAATACTGGTTGTATTCGGTTTTCTTAGATCAAGATCTTATGTGTTGCATCACATTGGTAACCTAAGAGCTACCTTGAAATGTTTTGAAAGAATCTTTGGTCTTAGGGTCAACATGAAAAATGCAAAGAGGCTAGGTTGAATCTGGATGATAACAAATTGACAAGCCTATGCTCAACTGATGGATTGTGAGCAATAATTCTGACCTCTTAAATAGCTTGGTTTACCTTTGGGGAGCAGCCCCAAATCCCATTAATTTTGGAATATAGTTATTGAAAAAGTGTCTATGAGGTTGAGTGCTTGAAAAAAGAATTATATCTCTTTGGGTGGTAGGATTGCCCAGATAAAATCTACCATTTCTAACCTCCCCACTTACTACTTATCTATCTTCAAGGTCCTAGCAAAGTGATTAAATCCATTGAGAAAATGCAAAGAGACTTCCTATGGGAGCCGGAGGACTCTAGAAAGTAGAGTTATCAACTATCCGATTATTATCCATGTTCAATTTGTGTTCAATGTGCTAATATTCGATTCGAATGAATCTATATCCAATTCAATTATTCGACTAAATATTCGAATCCGTTGAAATTAATATTTATATTATAATGTTGTAGGACATATTATGTAGAATACAACATAAGAATACCATAACCTTAACCTTAACCTTAACCCATTTCTCATCGCCCATTCCCAATTTGAATGAAAGAAGCTCCCAATAGCCAGTTCCCCATTCTCTCATTGATCTATCAATCGTCTTTTATCTCTATAATTCCTAGGTATTTATTGTTTCGTAAATATCCAAAAAAAATTTGATTCTGATCCGATATTCGATTAAATAAACAAATTCAAATACGGTATGCTTATATTTGATTCATATTCGATCCATTGACAGCCCTACTAGGAAGGACCATCTTCTAAAATGGCAAACTATATGCAAGCCGGTTAAAATGGGGGCCTTGGCTTAGGTAACTTGTTGATTTGGAATGATGATTTGTTAGCAAAATGGCTTTTGAGGTTCCCAAGGAAGTTGGAAGTCTTTGGTAGTCAATTATATTCATCAAATATGGCCTTCTAGCTAACGGTTGGGACGCCATTTATGATGAGAGAGTGCTCTTATCATATCTATGGAAGAACATTAACAAGAATTTCCCCAAATTCTCTCTAAACATTAGATATGATCCAAGTCAAGGGAACAAAATCAAATTTTGAGAAGATGTGTGGTGGGGAGAGAATCCACTTTATCAAAAGTTCCGTCAAATTTACTTAATCTCTGGCAAGAAAAGATTACCAATCTCTTGTTTCTATTTTGAGTCTCCTCCTAGTTCTAATTTGGCTTGGGACTTAGGTTTTCATTGAGGCCTAAGGGATTTTGAAATCGAAGAGGCAAATTCTCTTACTTCCTATCTGACATTTTCATAGACCCTTCAACTCAGGACTCCCGCATGAAGAAAGGTTTTTGATTTTGTTGTCCCTTCTTCTAAACCTCCCTCCTCCCTTTCTCGTGAATGTAGTGTGGAAAATTCATGGTCCTCCGATACTCAAGGCCTTAGACTAGGAGGTAGCCCACAAATGTGTGAATACAAGTGATATGCTTTAGCGGAGGCGGAAAGACTAGTGCCTTCTTCCTTATGTCTATCATTTATGTTTTCAGGATGGAAAATTGATAAATCACTTATTTATTCACTGTCCATTTGTACGTGAGATTTGGTGTTATGATCTAGCCTTAGTTTTTCACATGGAGATTGTAGATTTTATGTGGATTTGGTCCTCTGCTCTTTTTGTTGAGAGGGACAAACTTTTATGTAGATATCTTCCTATTGTCATTATATGGTCAATTTGGGAAGAGAGAAATCAAAGAATATTTCTCAACAAAAAAAGGAACACCAGTCAATTGATCAAGTCTATTTCCATTTGTATAGCTCATTGGGCTTCTGAGGAAGCTATATTTCAAGGGATCACAATGGAAAATCTAATCAGGGATCTTCAAACCATCATCAACTTCACTCCCCATACTCCAGAAATTTCTCACATTTGGTCTCCCCCTATGGATTTAGAGCTGAAGCTAAATTTTGATGGGTGCTCCTTGGGGTACCCGGGTCCCTCTGGTTTTGGTGGTCTGATATCAGATGCTTGGGTGCTTGTGTGGTGGCTTTTTTGGATCCTCTAGGCTCGGAGGATGTTGTCCTTGCAAAAATGAAGTCATTACTGTTTGATCTGTGGTTAATTCATTTTAGAGGAGATTCTCACCTTCCTATCATAGTTGAAGGAGACTCGGCAATCATTATTGGTTGGATGAAAGACGACAAAACAGGTCCCTAGCAACTTTCCCATCTTGTCAAAGAAGTGTTTTCTTGTGTCGTCCTTGAGCATCTCATTTAGCTAGATTCCAAGAGAGGCCATTTCGGGGCAGATGGTTTGGTTAAAAGGGGGGTTTCCAAGAAAAGTGTATTCACGGGTCTCATTATGAAAGAAGTTCTTTTTAGTTCTTGTATGGGAGAGTCTCCTTTTTCTGTTTTCTCTAGTTTATCTTTTGTTCTTTTTTTGTGCTTGTGTTCTCATGCCCCCCCCCCCCCATTTATAAATTTCCCGTGTTATTCAGCAAAAAAGAAATAAATAGTTGGACATTGTAGGTCCCAAGATGGGAGTGGGAGCAGATGTGAGATTTAATAGTGGAAGGGGGAGCAGAAGCAGCGAAGTAGGAGGAAAATTCCTCAAACTAGATGCATACTCAATTGTTGGGCCACTAATGGTTATTCATGTGAAAATTAGTTCTCCATCTTGAACCCTGTTTGGTCCAAGCAGTGTCAGAGAATTAGGCAATGACAACCCAAGATTTCAACTAAGAGTATGTCCCAACCCTACATTTATTGCAATTGATATGTCATCTTCCTTAAATATCGTAGTGAAAGTATAGCTAAACAGAATTGATGGAGCGTAAAATAAAAGTGGCCTATCTTCTAGACATTAGAAGCAAGAAATTGAATAAAAGGAGCTCAAACAGGACCCCTAAAATAAGTGAAATGCAATTCAAAGCTTCCACCTAAAACATGCTCTCCTAACTGAACTGATAAGAGTGTCTGATTCCTGGAATCCTGAAGAGTCTTTTAAGACTTAATTCTAGTAAAACGAAGGCTAATCAACAAGCCTTTATAGCATGAAGATGGATCTTAAGAGCTCATTTGTTACCATTCTTGTTTTTATGTTTCTTTCTTAGTAACATAGTTTTGGTGGCAGTTAGGGGTATTTGTGACATTTATGTATATTTGATGAGGGGCCTGGTGATGTAGGATAGATTAGGGAGATTGGGTCAAATTGCAAAGTTAGGGTAATTCAGGTTTAAGGTTGAAGGGGAATCGGTTTGGGATTGACTAAAAAATGAAGTTGAAGTGTTTTGGGATGAGAAATTAGGATTTATTGGTACTAGTTTAGAATATAAAGATTTGAATTATAAATTAGGACTATGCTTTATTGAAATCCTAAAGTGAAGAAAGGGAAAATTTTGGGAGGTGACTTTTCCTTGGAAGGCTCTTTGGTGGAGCAAAGCCCTCTCAAAGGTGTCGTTTTCGTGTGGACAGCAATCAAAGGGCGAATTTTGACTCTTGATAATATTCAAAGAAGAGGCATCTCCCTCCCCACAAGTGCTTTCTTTGCCACAATGCTGAGGAGTCTATTGACCATATTTTTATGCATTGTTCCTTCACCTTTGAAGTGTGGTCCATGTTCTTGTTCGACATTGATTTAAAATGGATGCTCCTGATGAGCACCAAAGATATTTTTGAGCAATGGCATATCTTTGGGAAAGGTCGTAGAGGAAGAAGGATTTGGGAAATGTGGATCTTTTACATTACACAACAAAAGGATTTTTGATAATCATTCAGAACCATCATACATAGTGTACCGAAGAGCTCGGGATAGGGGACTTTGGTGGGTGACCATTTGTAAGGACTTTGTATATTGTTCCTTTATGGAGCAAAAGTTGGGATGGGTTAATATTATTAAAATTGCGAGAAGTCATAGTTTTTGTTATTGGGGCCTCTTTTTGGTTTTGGGGATATCTTATCCTTGCTATTAATAACATTTTTCTTATCAAAAAAAAAAAATGTTCGATTAAAGGAAAAGAACTACGGAGAATGATCAGACGAAAGGGTTGGCTAAGATAGGATGAAGTTCTATAGGGGAGTGAGTTAAGTAGTGAACTAGGGTTTTGAAAATTAGGGAAAACTGTAAATTAATCAACACTTACTTGATGGGAAGCTGTAAATCTGTCAAAACACCAATGTGATCAATCTTTAATCATCAAATAGCAAGCATCATTTAGTTATTGCACCAATAAAGTAGTAAAAAAACTCCAAAGAAGGAAGAGAAGGGACCACCTAGAATCACTCTAGGGTCCCTAGGAATCACTCACAAGGTTTGGGAATCACTCAACCAAACAGCAGTAGCAGCCAATAAACAATATTCATTCATTCATACCCCAAAACTGGAGTTACAAGAACTTTTTTTTTTGCTGAATAATTATAAGAACTATTTTTATGTTCCAACAGGTGAGGCATCCAGCCCTATTGGAAAAATTTTCAATACTGCCCCTAGTAAGTAGACCCAACAGCATAGTAGAAATCCTATAGAGATTTCTCTCTATAGATTGCTGCCCCGCTAAGGAATCAAATCTCTCCTGATCGGCTAGTTGTAATATCCCCTTTACATAAAGAAAAACCCTTTTCAGTCTACTTTATTACAAGACTTCCATTCAAAAAATAATTCATAATCTACCCTTATTTTTTCAACAACCTCTTTTACCCCTTTTTAGGTTGTGGCTTCCATATGGGTTGGTACCATCAAGCCATGCTATGGCTGTTGCATCAATGAAGAAGATACAAGGAAATAAGTATCATAAAAACAAAACAAGTGGAAGAGCAGGCAGAAGAGGAGAGCTAGGCTGCATGCAACAGTTGGAGGTTCAATCCAAAAAACAGCTATTACTGATAATCCTACCGTGTGACAAAGAATTCCATCTCCAACAAAGGTGTTAAGAGGTTTCTTATCAAAAAGGGGAGAAACAATGAGCCTTGGAAGCATCA
Organism: Platanus orientalis; assembly: GCA_025762735.1. Taxonomy (NCBI): domain Eukaryota; kingdom Viridiplantae; phylum Streptophyta; class Magnoliopsida; order Proteales; family Platanaceae; genus Platanus; species Platanus orientalis. The sequence continues at coordinate 24,142 of JAOXJP010185106.1, forward strand.
TTTTCCTCTAACCTAACATTTTCTGAAGAACCTTAAATTAATATGCTTTTATTAACATTTAAACTCTCCAACATATTAAATTCAAAGGACTCACAACCCCAAACTCTTTCACGAGGCCCGACTAGTAAAAGTTACCTAATCACAGTGAAGAAGGGCCCTTAATCCTCAAATTCCAAAACCATTCCACAAGAGCTTTAGCTTTTGCCTAACTAGAAACTTGGAAAAGCATCTAAACATCCCCCTCATCATTTTCAAAGACAGGTATGCTGCCGAAAGGCACGTAATGAAAATGAGCATATAATTCTCTATGTCAATACAAAATTTGATATTCTTGCCTCTTTATTTCACTACAATCATGGCAGGAAATTTCATTGATGTTTGCAACAAAGAGAGTGACAGAAAATACAACAGAAAGTTGAAGCAAAATCTTAGGGACCAATGAACAATGTTGAATATCACAAAGCACTTGAATGCTTTAGAGACTTAAGTAAAGAATGAGGTAAAACTATTAACATGCTACTTAGAATAACTACAAATATAGCACACCAGACGTTGAAGTATTCATACCTTCACAAACTTCATCACATGAATTATAGTTTAACAAGTAAAACGTTCTTGTTTTTTTTTTTTTTCCTTTTTTTTTTTTTATAATAAACAAACAAAACATTTTAGATGTAAGAATTATTTCGGTGTTTATTTACATAAGGCCGTAAACATGATTGCTTGCTCTAGGTTGAACAATGAAAGTCAGGAAGCTCAAACCTGTCTTCAGCATAGTAAACTTGTTTGTTTGGTAAATGATTACTAATAGAATGCAGCATAGCACTTAGCCTTTCAACTTTCTCCAGCAAACAAAGAAAATTTACCATAAAAATCCAACAAAGGGAGCAGATAAAACTTAAATGAAACCAACATCCATTCCTAATTAGTAGCAACATTAATTTACCCCTTTTTCACTCTGAACTTTCTGAAGGACATATCCGATATCTTGGGTCTTCATCAGCATCAGTTCCTCCTGGGTGTATTTGTTGGACTGATTCCTGAATCAAGCCTTAGAAGTTAGTTCTGAAGAGGGGAGAAAGGTGACAAAGTTGTGGATACAAATCAAGAAAATGAGGAATTCATATGTAACTCTAGTTTATGAATTCCATCCACAGTTTTTGTTTTAATCATCTTGAAGTAAAATTCATCTGGGTTCCTGAATGCTGCCTTCTCCTTGAGTTTCTACAATTTCATATATTGCCAAAATTTAACAGAGCGCTAGTTTCAGAATATGCTCCCTAGAGCTATCTTGACAGAGAATGATACCAACCATTAAATAAAATTAGCAAAAACAATCACTGCAAGGTTTACCCGTAACGAGTCATCTTTCTTGTGGAAGGCTTGTGCCCGAAGAACATGGTCCTTGTGTTTTTCAAAAAGTCCAAACTTTTTCCTTGAATGCCTATGATAAAAAGGACCCAAACCATCACATAAAGGGAAGGTCCTAAACAAATGAATTACACAGCAGTAGAAAAAACGATCCACTTACAGCTGAGCTCGTTCCTTGTGAGCCCGTCTACCGATAGCATTCCTCAGTGATGACATTTTTCCTAGAGCAAAAGAAAAAAAAATACCGATACCTTTAAAATGAAGTACTTGAGGACGAAAGAGCTTTTTCTCTGGAATAAAAGCTTTCAGCAGACAACAAAAGGGGTCTGCTATCAAATTTTACTGAACTTACCTCACGCTCACTCGTTGCTGATTTCACCTCATAAATTTATGACCTCACCTCGTCCCTTCTCCATTATACCCTTTATCCCACACCTCCCCCATTTTTAACGAAGTAAAACCCAACTCCCACACCTCACGCATACTTCATCCCACAGTTCTCTCTCCCATGAGCAGATCACCGCCGAGCAGCTCTCCCCTCCCCCGCCCTCACTCGCCGCCAAGCATGATTTTTCTGTCACACCATCAATCTCCTTTCGATTCTTCGACTTCCTCTCCCTCTCCCTCACTTTTTCTCTCCCCCTCCCTTTGCATTTGACGATCCTAACATTTCTTTTCAATCTCTCCCTCACCTTACCTCTCAATATGGCTCGTACATGAGGTGGCCAACCCTGCACTCGAAGTGTACGATTAGCTGTGACCATCCTAGGTAATTTTTTTTTTTTTTTTTTATAAAAAAAATTGGAATTGAACGCTCAGCCTGTGGTTGCCGAGCAGGGGTTTTGGGCGCTCGGTTGGCTTGGCCGTGCGGGGGCGACCTTGCTCAGCTGGGGTGG
>JAOXJP010185117.1:0-12378 GCA_025762735.1 Platanus orientalis
AACATATTATGTGCAAAATGGGCTGCAGTATGTCACATAAAAAAATTAGACCAACAAAACTCATTTGTTATATTTTTTTGAATTTTCTTTAATTTTTTTGAAAAAATAAAAAAAAATAATAATTTTTTTCGAATTTTTTTTCCATGAATGTGTAGATCTATCATAAATGTATGACATATAAAAAAACCTACAAGGATTAGAGCAAAAATAGAGAGATTACTGATATTTTTGACGAGATTTGGGGTTTCATCTTCGATCCGGCTCAAAGAAGCTTTTCAATCAAAATGGACTCAAGTGGAGTCCTAGATTTTCTTAAGTAAGCTAAATCTACCAAGAAAAAAAAAAGGGTTTTTGATGGATTTTTGAAGCTTGTGATAAGGGGTTTCGGCTGTGAGACATGAGACGCGATACCCCCTGTCTCATGTCTCTTGACTTTTTAAAGAAAATTTGGTCTTAGGGTTCTCACGTATCGCAAGACACGTGTGAGATGCGCAATACATGTACGTGGGAACCCTAAGAGAGATCTCAAGTTCACCCTGCATATCGTCTCCCACCCCCACAATACCGAAAAATTTTGTACGATACTTAAAACACTAGGTTACACGTGTAGGCGTCAAATGGGATGATGAGATTCTAGTAGCTTTATATAAGTAAGGATTGCATCCTTAGATTTCCATGAGTATAATGCTACAATCATAACTGAAATTTGGATGATGCAATTTACATCGCTTTTCAGATAGATGAAAACATGAGGAACCTATCTTATCGAAAACCCCTAATGAAGAGTGTCTTTAGTTTCCATTGGTGCAAAAGGTCTATCATATACCTCTATTGTGTATGAAATTTATGGTTTCCATTGGTGCAAATCCAATCACCTCAATTTGAGATGAGAAGCAATTCCCCGTTGGTAGCAAATGATTATCCATTGAGCGGCGGAAATGGTATTTAAGAAGCAGAAAGATTATGCCCCCACTCTTGCAAGAACGGACTAATAGGGTCAGTTACTTAGCCAACCTTCATAATTAAATGCTGTTACTGTATGGGTAGATCTCATTGTGAAAAGATCTATTACTGGATAATTCATGGGTAGAGCCAAAGATTAGGAACTGTACAAGTTACCAATAACATTCATTAAATGAGGGAGGGGGCTCCGGCAGCTAGCAATGATGTGGACATTGTAGCCAAGTGGGGTCCACACATGGCCTTGGTAGGGTCCACTCATGAAGGTGCACAAGATGACACATGGAAGAAGCCCATGGCTATTCAATTAGAGCTTAAGTGCTGGTTTTAGATGTTTTATTGTTTTATTTCATGTTTAATGAAGTATTAGAGTTTAGGATCATAGTTGCAGGGAAGCTTGGTACAAGGTGGGAAGCTTGTTTCCTATGAAGCTCATTTGGAAAGCTAATTTCAAACTGCTTTTCCAAGTAGTGGGAAGTGCGCTTCCCAAATTTGGGGAGCTCAATGAAATGAATGGGAAAGTAAGTGGAAGCTATTTAGGGAAACAAGTGGAAGCCTTTGGAGGAGTAAAAACATCTAGAAAATTGATTCAAATCGATTGGAAAGCGATACAAGAAACAAATGATTTTCTTGATGATTTTGTAAAATAAAATATTATCTACGAGATATAATAATGATTTTGTAGGAAAAAAGATTTTGTATTGATTTTATTGTTTATATTATTATTTTATTCCAATCCAATAAAAATGATTTAAATCCAATGATTTTTATACAAGGTATTTTATAGTTTAGCATTATGATGTTAATTATCTACAAAAAAATCTTATGTATGTTAAAATCTAAGGTATGGTTGGCCATACTAATAACAAGTGGTTTGCATATTGATTTATATGTCATGATTCTTTGTTACTTACATAGTATTGCTTTTAGGTTTTTTTTTTTTTTAGTGCTTTATTAATTTTATTCACTTTATTGTATTGCAGTTGAAATTATTGATTATAACTTATTGTTATTTACTTCCTATTAGTAATCAATTATTATAGGGGTACTTATTGGTTGTAAACCTTTTGGTATTTACTTCCTACTCGTAATCATTTATTTACCTATTATTTTCATTTCATTTCTTGGTCAATTTTTAACTTTCTAATGTTTTGATGTTACTTTCAAGTAGCATTTTACTTTGTTTCTCAATTGCTTCTTACTCATTCTTCAAATGCTTCTTAATCATTTTCGCTTCTTGCTTCCCAAGGATTTATTAAGCCTCGCTTCTCGCTTCTTGCTCCGGTAACTTTGTTTAGGACATAAGGCGTATTTGTGTTTTTGTTTTTGGTTAAATTAGAAGGGCCATTATTAAATAAGGGCTGGTAGATTCTTTATGAGAGAGCCATGATTGTGGCTGATTTTGTTCTTGTATTTATTTTAGAAAGTCTTTTATAAGACTTAAGAAGGTGTCCTCTTTGTACTAGTTTCTATTTTCTTTTATTTTAGTTCTTTAAAAGGAGGAATAACCCCTTGTACTCGACAATGAAGAATTATGAATAAATTTTTGGTGTTTTCTCTCTACACGAGTGAGTTGCTTCTCCCTCAAGTTTTTGGTGCCAAAACTTGAACCCTAGTTGGTGATTTCTAGGGATTGAAGGTAGGTGATTACTTTCAACAAGGTACTATTCTATCCCATCTTCTCCTTTATCTCCTCTTGCCTCCTTCTCCATCTTTCTTCTTCCCCTTCTTTTATTTTTCTCCTTTCGTTTTCTCTATTGTTCCATGTTGTTTCTGGTAATTTCCCATTATTTCTAACATCCTAACCCAATCGATGAAGCCGGACTACACGCAAGTATTAAAATTGAAGAGATCAACTAGGATTACACAAAATAATAAAAGATATAACCAGGATTCCTTCTCGTCAACTGATTCGCTAAAGCTCAAGTCGGGTTTTAATTGTGGTCCAATGATACCTACTAACAGTTCAAGAGGTGACATGATTACCCTCAAGCGAATATGAACTCTGTCACGTGCTCTCCCTCAACAGATTGGTACAAGATCAACAAACAAATAGGGGCCTTGTATTCAAGTACATATCAACAAGGTGCTGGAAATTTTATAACAGAGTTGTTACTTGCATGAGACTAATGGTTATGTAAGGAATTAAGGACAAAAAAATTTTGGTGTCTTACTTATTAGTCCACTGAGGCATTCAAGAGAGCATTAGCAAATAACAAACACAATATTTAGATCTACAGTTCAGCCATAGAGGACAGCATTCAACCATGGGATGTAATATCAAAGGGGAGACTACTGGATTGGATTCAATAGAAAGCAATCCAATTGGTCAGCTTCAAATTGGGTTCTTAGGGATGGCTGCAGGCTATTTTCTGGGTTGTAGCCTCATGAATAAGATGCAGGAGGTTGTGAACAGGCCCGTGACTAAAAGTGGATCATGGGATAGCAGGGGATGAAAGAGTATTTGATTCCGGGCATGATAAACCTCACCCAATACCTTGTAACTACTAACTAGTCATTCGCAGTATAGATTCTAGAGGAAATAAAGAAATGAACAATAAATACCTGGGAAATAACATAGTGAGCAATTTGTAATCTTCTACCTTAGCATCTCACCAAGCACGCTTGATCTAAGAAGGATTCCTAGACTCCAATCTCTGGATGGGTTAGCCATCAGCCATTCTTTGTGTTCTTCAAATCTTCGTTGAAAAATAAAAAGAAGGAATAGGTTTTTTCTAAGGCTGCCGCCCCCCTGTATTTTACAATAATAACCCCCATTATAAAATAAAAGAAAATTATCCTCTTCCCCTTATTACATGAATTAAAACAAGTTTTACTAAACCAAACGACATAGGACTCAAATCAAAATAACCAAAAAATAAAACTAAACGAATAACATTCCAGCCCCTCCATGTGTACTCTGGTGGACCCACATGGGTTGACCTGTGGGCCCCACATACCCCTGAGCTACTTGAACCACAGCGAACGATGCTCGATCCTCCTCCGATGTCGGTACACGCGATGAGGAACTCAGATGTCCTCATCAACTCCCCTTGAGTAGATCTGGGTTTAACCTTGGCAAGTTTGCCTGGGTCATCCATATGCAATCGGATTTTGGCCTATCCTTTCACTTAACATGGTACTTTTGGCAGCCACCTTGTCTCGAGGAAACAGTCTACTCATCCAGGATATCCTCTACAACCTCTCTCCTATGTACCAATGGTGGTGGTGGAGGTATGGGCAGAGGAAACTGAGAAACAGGGGTTTGTAGGTTAGAGAAAGGATCAACAAAATGGGAGAATGGGCCATGAAAAGGAACAAGATCCTCAACATTGAACGTTAAGCTTATTCTCAAATACGAAGGAAGGTCAAGTACATAAGCATTGGGTCCAACCCACTTGAGTATCTCGTAAGGTCTTGAATTGCGAGCATGTAGTTTCTTAGCGACTCCAAGCTGGAATCGCTTAGGTCAAAGCCAAACCATCACAAAATCACCCTCCTAAAACTCTTGTTGAATACGATAAGAATCAATCAACTGCTTATCCTTTCATTATTAAGGGTAATCTTTCATTTAAGCTCTTCATGCACGTATGTGATGTGCAAACGCTGATGCTAACTTAGATGGCCTATGTGTAATTGACATGGGAATAAGGTCTATAGGGGCCCTAGGTTTGTAACCTGTGACAATCTTGAATGGACTCATGCATGTACTCCTATTAATTGAACCATTGTATGGAAACTCAACCATAGATAAAACCAAGTCCCATGATCTCAGGTGGTCACCAACAAGACACTGCAAAAGGCTGTCAAGACTACGATTCACTACTTCAGTCTGACCATCAGTCTGAGGGTGATAAGTTGTGGAGAACTAGAGTTTTGTACTCTATCATTCATTAAAGTGTCCTCCAAAAGTAATTAACGAACTTGACATCTCTGTCAGACATGATGGTTTTAGGTAAGTTATGCAACTTGACAACCTCATAGAAAAACAACCTAGCAATCCCTGAAGCATCTGAGGTCTACGAGCATGGGATAAAGTAGATCATCTTGGAGAAACGGTTCATTACCACAAAGATGGAATCGTGTTTCCTCGGGGTCCTAGGCAACCCTAGCATGAAGTCCATACTCACGTCCTGCCATGGTGCATGAGGAATTGGCAAAGGTGAATATAGTCCAGTATGATGCTTTCTTTGCTTTGCCAGTTGACAAGTATGACACTGCTTTACTAATTTAGCCACATCTTTTCTTAAGCTTGGCCAGTAGAATCGATCCTCGATCAAAGCAATGGTCTTGTCCTTGTCGAAGTGTCTGGCAATGCCACCAGCATGCAACTCTCAGACTAGGAAATCGCGTACTGAGGTGTGGGGAATACAAAATCGGGTACCTCATGAAATCAACAAGGCCACTAGATTGGTTGCTCAGTATAGAAGCATACATCTCCTTGAAATCTGGGCATGTCTCATGATCCTCTCTCAATTTCTCAAACCTAATCACCTTGACGCTCATTATCTACAACAAGGACTCAAAGTGTCTACGGATTTATTCTCAACCCTAGCTTTGTGGTTGAGTACAAAGGTGTACTCCTGAAGAAATCCAATCCACTTAGCATGCCTTAGGCTTAATTTATTCTGAGAACCGATGTACTTCAAAGCCTCACGGTTGGAAAAGAGTACAAATTCCTGCGGTAGGAGGTAATGACTCCAGTATCTCAATGCTTGGACTACTGCATAAAACTCCTTGTCATAGGTGGAGTACTTTTGTTGGGTTTCATTCAACTTCTCATTGAAGTAATCTATAGGGTGCCCTTCCTGAGTGAGTACTCCTCTTATCCTAACCCCAGATGTGTCACACGACACCTCAAAGACTTTGGAAAAATCTGGGAGGCGCATGACAGTAGCATTAATCATCCTAGACTTAATCTCCTTGAAGGCCTTTGACGCCGCACTTGTCTAGTGAAAGTCCCCCTTGCAAATGCAATCAGTGATAAGGGCCATCGCTATACTAAAACCATGGATAAAAAGTCTATAGAAAGTAGCTAAACCATGAAAACTGTGGACCTCATGAATGTTCCGAGGTTTAGGCCACTTTACTATAGCATGGACTTTCTCGGGATCCGCGGACATTCCAACCGATAAAACTACAAACCCTAAGAAGACAACACTTGATGTCATGAAGGCACACTTCTTCAGGTTCACGAACAACTTCTCCTTCCTCAAGAGCTCACACACTGTCCTCATGTGGCTAAGATGTTGATTCTTGTTGTGGCTATAAATCAAAATGTCATCAATGTACACCACTAAGAACTTGCCAATGAATGGCCGTACCTGAGTCATTACCCTCATGAAGGTACTCAGGGCATTAGAAAGCCCGAAGGGCATGACTAGCCACTCGTATAACCCATCCTTCGTCTTAAAGGCGGTTTTCCATTCATCCCCAAGACGGATATGGATCTAGTAATACCCACTTTTGAGATCAATCTTCGAAAAAATGGTAGCACCAGCCACCATATCAAGCATGTTGTCCAATCTAGAAATAGGAAACCAGTATTTCACTGTGATCTTATTGGGTGTGAGAAGTGCAGGCATGGCACATGGGCTAAGACTCTCTCATATGAATCCCTTCCTCAAGAGCTCATCAACTTGCCTCTTCAATTCTGTGTGCTTTGTTGGATTCATGCCCCTAGGACCAAATATATGGCTGCTGGATGTCATGCATAGGTGGGAGCTCATTTGGCAAATCCTCAGGAAACATGTCTTGAAGCTCCTTCAAGATTGGTCCCACCTTAGGAGGACACTCAGAAGTAGCGTCAAGAGTAGCCTCTCTAGCCACTAAAGCAAAAACCATAGCTTCCTCCTTGACCTCTCACTCAAATTCTTTTGAGCTAGTGATGTATAAGGCTTTTGTCCTGGGCTCTTTGACTTTCTTGTCTTGGATAGCCTTATCCTTGGATTCTAGGCTTGATTTAGGTGGTAATGGGTCCTCTCTAATCTTCTTGCCTTGGTATGTAAAAGAACACGTGTTTGAGGGACCAAACAATGTTGCGTCCACGTCATGTAACCAAGGTTTGCCCAGAATGATGTTGCCTACATCCATAAACACCACATCACATCAGATGGTATCCTTATAAGATGAAAATGCAATGGGAACCTAACACCTCTAGGATACTAGAATAGAGGATGTATCCACCCATGACACCCTATAAGGCTAAGGGTGTGGGACAGGTGACAATCCAAGTCGCTGCACAGTCTTAGCGGACACCACATTGGTGCAGCTTTCGCTATTAATTATGATCTTGCAGGTCTTGTCACCGCAAGTGGAATATGTATAGAATATGGTGGTTCTATGCCAATCATCCGGCACCTTTTATTGGTTGAGAACACATCTCACCACCATTAAGGATATGGAATCTGGAGAGTAGGGACTATAGGTAGACCCCCCAATGAATGCAACTCTACCATCATCGTTCTTTTGCTCCTCATCACTAAGTGGAGGGTCAGGATGATGTACCTCCTCATCAATCGCATCTCTGTTCTTAACATATTCCTCTGCACCCTCCACTTAGAGATTAAACCTCTCTGTGGGGCATTGGATTGCAAAATGGCCAAACCCTTTACACTTGTAGCATTTAGATTGGTCACTACTACTCTGATTCCCTCTGTCGATTCCATTTTTTTTTTTATCCAACTAGATAGGGGTTCGCAAAGTGCTAGGTTGGCCTCTAGAAGATTGTCCCCAGTGATAGGCGTATGGTCAGACCCTATAGGTTTAGGCTCACTGCAACGGGAATCATAAACTTGTAAAGTCTGGGGTCGCAAGTAATGCTTTAACTCCTGACATAACCGGTAGGCCTCTTCCAAGTCAATCACATTGTGGGGAATCAATTCCTTTTAGAATTCAGGATGAAGACCCAACCTAAAACGACTCAGGGTAGCCACAGGATCCTCTATGATGTCACAACGCCACATGAGCTCATTGAAACATGCAATGTAATCAGAAATGGAGATTCTTCCCTGTCTCAATGAGTTCCATTGATCCATTAATCGAGAATGGTATGATAGCGGTAGATATTTCTCCTTGAGCTTCTTTTTCATACCTTCCCAAGTTCCAATTGGTTCCAAGCACATTAGATAGTATTGGTGCTCTATCGTGTTCCAGTAAAGTTTGGCTTGCCCTGCCAGTTTTATTTTGACAAACCTAACTTTATGGTACTCCGACATGAGATACCAATTAAAGTAATCATCCATGCTGGAAATTCAGTCAAGGAAGACCCTAGGATCCAACCATCCATTAAATGGAAGAGCTTCCACTTTGACGGATCTAATGGTGGTGTCGCTGTACTCGCCTACACCCTATGTGGTCCTATCTCGGCTTTTAGGCATTGGATTGGGTTGCTCTGGCTTTCCCTTGGATCCCTCACTCTTGGATCCGGATGCCTCTAATAGGTTAATCCTATTCGTCACTTAGTCCAACTGGTACTGGAATTGAGTGACGTGGGCATTCAATTGGGCCTCAACTTGATTGCTTAGTTGGGCACTAAACTCCCTAAACGCTCTATTCAAATCAAAATTCCCTATAGCCATTTTTCTTTGGTAGTCGATGCCATGCCGTGTGGGCATGCACTAAGGACACTACTATAGGTTGGACAAAGATCTAAACCTATAGTATTAATGCTATGCAATGTTGGAAAATCTTGGGGCAGCATCAAGAAAGTTATCTTAAAGTGCACTCCAAGAAAATAAACTAACTATGAACTAGACCTATTGTGTAAGGAAGTACAAACCCCTAATCTACCTTGTAAATGACTTGGGAAAGGTCATTCCTTAGAAGCCTAGAATGCAACCAGCATTTACGAATGCGACCTACCAAGGGAAAGACCCTAAGGACACTTTATGCGAACACCTACAATGCAACCAGCGTGCCTAAGGATGCACCTAATCATGCTCTGATACCAACTTTGATGTCGGACTACATGCAAACATTAAAATTGAAGAGATCAACTAGGATCACACAAAATAATAAAAGATATAACCAGGATTCCTACTCGTCAACCGGTTTGCTTAACTTCAAGTCGGGTTTTAATTATGGTCCAATGATACCTACTAACAGTTCAAGAGGTGATAAGTTACCCCCAAGTGAATATAAACTCAGTCATGTGCTCACCCTCAACAGATTGGAACAAGATCAACAAACAAATAGGGGCCTTGCATTCAAGTACATATCAACAAGGTGCTGGAAATTTTATGACAGAGTTGTTACTTGCATGAGACTAATGGTTATGTAAGGAATTAAGGACAGAAAAATTTTGGTATCTTACTTATTAGTCCACTGAAGCATTCAAGAGGGCATTAGCAATAACAAACACAATATTCAGATCTATAGTTCAGCCATAGAGGACAGCATTCAAACCATGGGATGTAATATCAAAGGGGAGACTACTGAATTGGATTCAATAAAAAGCAATCCAATCGGCCAGCTTCATATTGGATTCCAAGGGATGGCCGCAAGCTATTTTCTGGGTTATAGCCTCATGAATAAGATGCAGGAGGTTGTGAACAGGCCCACGACTAAAAGTGGATCATGGGACAGCAGGAGATTCAATAGTATTTGATTTCTGGGCATGATAAACCTCAGCCAATACCTTTTAACTAATCATTTGCATCATAGATTCAAGAGGAAATAGAGAAATGAACAATAAATACCTGGGAAACAACACAGTGAGCAGTTTGTAATCTTCTACCTTGGCCTCTCACCAAGCGCGCTTGATCTAGGAAGGATTCCCAAGCTCCAATCTCTGGATGGGTTGTAGCCATCAACCACTCTTTGAGTTCTTTAAAATCTTCATTGAAAAATAAAGAAGGAATAGAGTTTCTTTTAAGGCTGTCGCCCTCTTGTCTTTTACAATAATAACCTCCATTATAAAATAAAAGAAAATTACCCCGTTGCCCTTATTACATGAAATTAAAATAAAACAAGTTTTACTAAACCAAACGACATGTGACTCAAATAAAAATAACCAGAAAATAGAACTAAACAACGAGTAACACTCCAGCCCCTCTATGTGTACTCTGGTGGACCCCACATGGGCTGGCATGTGGGCCCCGCATGCCCCCGAGCTACTCGAACCATAGCAAACAAGGCTTGATCCTCCTCTGATGTAGGTACACGCGATGAGGGACTCGGATGTCCTCATCAATCGACAGCCATGGAATCACCTTCCTAGAATCCCACACGTCTAAAATTACCTCACCCATCTTATAACACCCTATGGTACCTAAAAGGAGTAAATCTCTTGTTGTTTCAGACCTGTAATCCACCCTACAATTGTTCATCCTGGTGGCAGTGTTACTCTAACAGTTCCCTCTTATCCTTCCCTAATTTGTGCAGCCTTCTAGTAGTAAAGCTGGCCAATTTATTCCTACTATAACCTACTGCCCAAGCCTCTATTCTGTACTAATCATTCCCTATTCTGGACTTGATTAATTCCCCATGTTAACCCATAAGTACCTTGCTACTCATTCCCAGGACAAAGTTTAATTAAACCTAGTGCACACCTACTATTTGAATAAAGTTCTGAACCAAGTCAGTAGCCTATAATCCCCTACTGTACTACACCAAAATAGTTTGTTTTGGCACACTGTTGTACTTTTCTGTTTCTTAGATTTTGAACCAGAGAACACACACCCGGAAGTCATTAAGTTACCTGTTGTTAATAGTATGAACATCGAACCAAAGACCTGTTAGAGCTTTAATCATCCCCAATCCCCTGTTGTTTTCAGTCTCATTTAATAGCACCCAACTGCCTATATTTAAACTCTTTTAAATCTTCTAAAACCTTTTAATACTCTACTGTTTTCACCATAAGCTCTGTTTTGATCCATTACCTCAGTCCACATAACCTACCTGAAACCCTGTCCTACCCATCTAACCCCTAGTTTCCTCTGATGTTTGTCCTTTTTCTGAAATTGTTCCCCCTTGTATTCAACATTGCTTGCTTTAGTCCTTTGATTGACAATTTCTTGGGCTGTTCTACATCAACAAACACAACTTAGTGGTGCATCCTCCTCTTCTTCTTTCAAGCCAACTTGCAATTTTACTCCTCCTAGATCCCAAGATTTTGACGATTCCACATTAGTGAGTAAAGGGACTCAGTACCACTTATGTAAGGGATATGGTCATGTGAAAGCCCAATGTCCAAACCAATTAATGGGTCTCTCCAATAAGTTGGAACTTGAAGAAGTACACGTCCCTGACCAGTCCATGATCCTTAAGGTCGAGAATGTTCATGAGGATGAAAGTAGTGCTTTAGATGAAGACCAACCCATATATGTACTTTGCCTTCTTCTTTTTACCCAGCTGAAAAGGAAGAAGATTGGCGTAGAAGTAACATATTCTATACACGAGTTCATTGCAATGGCCAAGTCTATTCCATGGTCATTGATGGTTGTAGTTGCACCAATGTTGTGTTAGAAGATGCTGTCAAGAAATTGAGTCACATCCTAGTTCGTACAAGGTTGTTTCGGTAAAAAACTCGAGCTTGAAAGTTAACAAAAGATGCTTGCTGACATACTCAATTTGAGGATTCATAGACAAGGTGCAATGTGACATTTTGTCACTTAAATTGTATTGTATTCTCCTAGGCAAACCATGGTTATTTGATAAGAAAGCACAACACTATGGTTACAACAACACATATATATTCAAGTACCACAACAAATAGATGATGATGGTCCCTAGCAAAGATGTCACTCCATTGAGTCTCAAGAAGACTGTCGGATCCTTTCTTTTGCAACTAGTACCTTATGGAGGAGAAGGCATTCTTGGTCCACCCACTAACTCAACGCAGTTGACTTTTTTTAAAAAGGAGGGAATTGATGTAGCATCCATAGCTTAAATGGACAAGAGTTTGTGGAAGCCAAAGCTCAAGCCCAAGAAGATTTAGGGACATTTAGCATGGGGGGGAATATTGTTTTACGTGTTTTTATGTGATAAGACTAATAGAGCCATTTTTTTATATAGGATTTTGTTTAGGGGTATAGGGATGTAATAAGGTTGAGAAACCAAGGATCAATTTAGGAAAATAGGCCTAGTCATCTAGCACTTCTTTTTGTCCTTTAATGGAAGCTAAGGTCAACAAAGAGGGCCCTGCAATAGGTGATAGCCTTGCTACCCAAAGGCTTCTAAAAAACAATTTTAGGAAAACATGAATGGATTAGTTCAAGGAATTCTTGAGTCTTAAGAGAATATTTATAGGAGGTGACTTAAATGAACATGTGGGGAAAACTAGTGGTGGATATGAGAGAGTTCATGGAGGATATGGATTTGGAGAAAGAAATGCAGCTGAAGAAGCAATCCTAGAATTTGCAATGGCATATGATCTGGCCATAGCAAACACATACTTCATAAAGAGAGAGGAACATT
>JAOXJP010185128.1:0-12378 GCA_025762735.1 Platanus orientalis
CCACCAAGTTTCTTTAGATGGTTGCACTTTCCCTCTAGATTCTCCAAGAACCTCTTTTGCTACTCTTTTAATGCAACTAGCCATTTCATTCCACAAAACATTTATATCTTCTTCTAAATTCCATTTCCCTCATTTTTCAATTTGTCTCTAAATTTTGCTATTTTTTCATTTTTTAGGTTCCTCCATCTAATTCTTGTGTAATTAATTTCTCATTTCTTTCTTTTCCATCTTTTAATTCGAACATCTAACACCATTAGTCTATGTTGTGTAGTTAAACTCGCCCCTGGAATAACCTTACAATCTTTACATATTGACTTTTCTAGCCTCCTAGTAAGAAAGAAGTCTATCTGACCAAAATCTCTAGTGATCCAAAATAAAGGGCCTTAGAATGCTCATAACAATATATAAATCGTTGCCCAAACGGGTACATCCAAAGTACTAAAATGAAATACATTTCCTATCAACATGTAAACTAAAACTGAAATGTAAAGACAAGGGTCAGGTAGCTCAACTCCTCGTATTCACCCGCATTCCAAGCGACTATTGCAAAACCTGTCCTCTTCTCTATCTGTAAGATGATGTCAATTGGGGTAAGCTTGACGGGTTTAACGAAAGGGTACACAGTTTATGTCACACAAATGAGTCTAAAGATAATAGTAGCAAATAGAAAGAATCAAGATAAAGAGTCGAAATGTGTATGCAAATGTATCAGATATGCTAAACGTGTATCTTTATTATGATTAGAAACATGCTTATGCTACAAGATAACCATACGAGTGTCCAACATGCATCAAAAGATTCAAAACCGAATCATGCATATGTTACATGCTATATGCAATATGCTAACCTATAAGAGTTTTTGTCAAATACCAAAACCAAATGCAAATGAACCCATAATGGGTTTCTGACTAAATCAAATGTGAATATGAATAAACCGTGAAGGTCTTCGACAAAGCCACGTCATATAACCCATGTAGGGTCTCTGACAAATCCAAAACATATAAGTAACCCAAGTAAGAGTCTCCAACAAACAAAACATGTAACTCGTGTAGGGTCTTTGTCAAAGAAAAACACACAATCCATATAAGGTTTTCGATGAATCAAATCATATGGAAACAACCCATGTTGGGCCTCCGAGGTCACAAGGGCCAACCTGATGAGGACATCAGGCCCAGGGGTACTTTTCAGACCTATCAGAGGCGTCGCAGGAGAGCTAGACCATTACTTTGGTTTGAATAGGGGCTTACATGTTATAGGCCCGTGAGACCTTAGTTGTGATATTTAGGATTTATTTTCTTTGTTTATTAATGGTTTAATTATTCGTTACACTTTTATTTATGTCACTTTGTAGGGGGTACAATTTTGGATGGTATTTTGAGCCCTAATTGTTTGAAGGGGGATATTTATGTCTCTTGATTTGTTTTAGGGGTAATTTTGGTCCAAAGAACCTAGAGTTGTAATAACCTAGGCGTGGGATGCTCTATAAGAGCAACTCAATGCCTTTTTCTTCAAGGATGCAATGAGTTTTGGATTTAAAGATTAGGTTTCTTCTTTCTTTGGTTCGGTTAGAGCTTGAAAACCCTGGAAAAGAACTTGGAACTCTCTGAGTTTAACATTGGTGGTGGAGACCAGCCCCTTCCTTTTGGGTTAAAAGGACTATCTCCTTTTCCTTTCTTTTCTATTTTTTATTTTCTCACTTTGATTGAAATCTGGAAAATTTTCCAGCTTTGGGGTTTTTGATCTAACAACTTAAAGGAGCAAAGTTTGAAGGATTTCGAACACACCAGGGTGTTCTACATTGTTGGGCGACACACCTAGAAGTGGAGGTGTTCCACTTTCTTAAAAAACCTAGGTGATCTCTAGGAGATCCCAAGGAGGAGGCGGCATCACTTGGTTCTGTCCAGAATTTTGGTCTTCTTCGTTTGAGTTACTTCAAGGGGACTTAGCATGGATCGTTATGAAGGCTTGGATTAAGACAACATCAAGGGAGTTGCCTACATTCAAAATCAGGTGTTCTCTTTAAATTTTCAGCATACCTTTATTCTCTATTTGAGTAGTATTTAGATAGTTGTGTTGGCATGTGCATGGACTGTCTGTGTTAGATTTTCTAGGTATTCTAAGTACCTACAACCTATGTTTTGTGGGGGTAATCAAACCCTAACCTAGCTTTTTAATATCTCTTCCCCACAGTTCGGCCTGCAAATTTGCCCAATTTGAAATACTTAAAATTTCATGCACACCACATGTTTGATAAAATTGCTAACTAGTTAGCTTGCTGGATTTTCTGCTTTAGCAGTCCATTGGACACTTCCATAACCTTGGGAAAGGTCCCTTAGGCATATAAGTCACCTTGGAGCAATCCCCTAAAATGTTTTTTGCCTATCCACATTAATTTTTCATATTCAAACATTCCAAAGAATGTGCTATATACACCTAGAATTTTCAGTTAGCAAGCATACCTTTCCTTGTTATCTATTTTAATTGGTAATTCTAGGCATTAAAATTAAGATTTAATTTTGTTATTACTTTGTTTATCCTAACTCTCAACATTGCATATCTAATATAATTGAAAAATTATCTAGATTAGCATGTTTTGGTGCTAGTAGGAATCTTGATTATTGTGCTCCATCACTTATATTATTCCATGTTAATCTCCTATGACACACACTCATTCCACTACATGTATGCTTCATCACAACCTCAAAGAGGTCTCCAAATGCCATAAATGCCAACCTCATAGAAGTCTCCAAATACTATCAAGGCCAACCTCACAGAGATCTCCGAATGTTATAGAGGTGCTTGTCACATAGGCCAACCCCACAAGGGTCTCTGAATGTCATAAAGATGCTTGCTACATAGCCTAACCCCATAAGGGTCTTCAAATGTCATAAAGATGCTTGCCACATTGGCCAACCCCATAAGGGTCTCCGAATGTTATGAAGACTAATGATAGACTGTAAAAATCCCCCAAGGTGTCAAGGATTTGTCAGCTAAAATTTTCCCGAACTAGGGTTTTTCACTATATAATTCCCTTGGTACCAAGGTAGTCTTATAAAATTCCATAGGACAAAGATATCAAAACAAATCCATATGTTCAAAACGATTTGTCAGATCCATGTTTATGTAAAACAATATAACTATTACATAAGTATACCACACAAAAGATATCGGTATGTCCAACCTCATAAGGAGTTTAAAACCAAAGACGCTAGTTTCATGCACAAAGGTAAAACCAAGCGACAAAATACTTGGTTCAAATCTATGGACATTTATAATGCTCATTAATGTAACACCTTTTTTATGCCAAATACTGTCAACGATAAAAACTACTAGTCCAAATGCTTCAAAACTCATGTAAAAGTCCAAGTGAAATGCCTCTTGAAAATACCGAAGTAAATCATGCCAAAGACAACATGCTTATGCCACAAAAAACTATCAAGGATGCAAAACCCAATGTGATAACCGAAATTCTAAGATTCTAATATGGGAATCGATAGAATTAATACAAATCAATATGGATTAACATAAGGTAAATGAAATCCAACAAAGTGAGCGATTGAGTTATATAAAGAGTCCAAAGGCATTCAAAAGATATGCAAATCATGGAGAACTAATCATATTATAATTCAACAAATAGATAGAGTACAAGAAATAAGGGGTTTCAAATGAAATCAAAGGATAAATCAAAGTACACCACATGGAACCTTCTAAACCATCTAAATCATATGAATCCAAGTCCAAAACCTTTCCAAATAGAGTAGAGATTATCAAACTCACTCAACAAAGACGCTAATATCAAGTGACTAGCTCCATTTTTCAATTTCTCATGAAAATAATGTAACAAACCATCCTATCATGCTCAAATCAAAGGAACTAGAATCTAACACAAGGAAATCAACATTCTCATGAAGATTGGATGTAAATCTATCAAAACAAGACTCATTATCAACAAATCTAAGATCCTAGGAAAGGAAAGTGTCCATAAAATGCATATCCACTCACCTAAATCTTCTATTCTTTGTTTGAAAGGAATCTTCCTCAAAAACTCCCTTGCCCTTGTGAATCATTCATTCTTCTATGAGCAAACAAGACATTCCATGGTTAAAATCCATAAACCTGGGTAGGAAATTGTAAATCACACATAGTTTAGGTTAGATCTAAGTTCTAGCAACTTACCAAAACTTGGAAAAGATGAATCTCCTATCTTTTTTCCTAAGCCTCCTAATTCTCTCTCTCTTCCTCTTTGTTTTAAATGGTCTAATGGACCCAAATTAGGTCAAAGGGATTATAATTCGTCTAAAATGAGATTCCACGTGTGGATGTCAAATAAGGGTTTAACACGTCATTCCATACGTTATCTCAAAAATTTTCTTGAGATTCAAAGTCCTGATCGGTTAGGAAATGTGTGACCGTTACGCTTGTGATTGGTCACACATCTTGTGATCGGTTAGGGAATATTGTGATCGGTCACGGGTTCTGCAGACCCTAGTCTAAGCAAAAGCCTGAATGCTGTGACCCTTAATCGTGATCAGTTAAGCCTTGTGATTGGTCATGAGATGTTTGATCAGTCACACTCATGACTGGTTAGAGATCTTGTGATCGATTTTGCCTATGATTTTTTCCAAATTTTTATTCTTCTTCATTTAGGGTTTCCAAAGTCCAACCCAAATGGTCCAAGGGTCTTCCAGTCTACTCTAAACCATATCTAAGTCTCTTGAGCATCGATGGTGGTCCTCTTGCTCACAAATACCAAGGGTTCAAATTAGACACATAGTGTTGGGTCCAAATCCTCTAAACTTACCTAATTTGAGTACGGGGTGTTACAATGGCTTTCCAGAGGATCAATGCTTCTAACATGCGTCAGGAAAGTTATCATGTATGCCCTATGCGCATGGAGGATGGGGACATGACCATCTATTTATTAATTTTAACTATGCTGTGGTCTATTTGGTACCACTTCTATTCTGATGGAGATTAGGTGCCCCAAGACCTGTTTGGATTGATGAAACAATGAAAGCAGTAATTGCTTTGGCATTCGGAAAGGTCTCCACAGCGTTCTATGGGAGTTTGGAAGGAGTATGATGGGAGTTCTTTTAAAAAAAAATAAGAATGGGAACTCTGTTTCAGTTGTGGAGTCAGTAATCTGTGAAGTGTCCAGCTGGTTAGCTGTGATCAAGGCATTTAAAGGCATACCCCTTGAAGACGTCAGAAGGGACTAAAAAGGTTGTGCAAGCGTTGTGACTCCCAAGGACAAGATAATGATTTCCATATGGAAACGCCAGTGTTTGAGATTGTGAAGTTGAACTGTATCTCTTTTCCCTGGGTAATCAGGACTGGGCCTATGGTGGACTGGTTTGAGACTGAATTGGGTGCTTCTTGCTCTCTCAGGACCCGCCTTAGGTGTTTTTTGTGCAGTGGTACAATGGGTTTCCCCTACAATGGTAGGGAGCAAAGTTAGGTCCATGGTAGCTCTCTAATATTATCTATGAAATTAGCAATTTGGTGCAAGAGTTGGAACACCTCATTCTCTCATTTTAAGATCTAAATGGGCTTGCAGATAGATTCGCCAAAAGTGGGGTTAGGGAATCTTTGTATAGTGGGATTTTAATCTCAACTACTTAATTTGTTTTTTCCTTTTCTCTCTCTCTCTCTACTTTTTTATTGCAAATGTATCGTTACTTTACCAGTCCCCCCTCCCCACCACGCAAAAAAAAAAAAAAAATGCTGTGCTCAGTATAATTCCATGGAGAAATATGGAAGTTGATCCCAAGCAAGGAAACTTGTGCATGGTTGGTCTGCTTGGGTAATCGATAATTCCGCACACATGGAAGCTCTATTAAGCACATTTAATGACCAGGGAAATCTTGAATTTTGTAATCTTGTAGCAAAGTGAATTTAGAGCATTAAACTTCTAAATGTGGGAGATGTTTGTCAGATATATTTGTTGTAAGGGATATCTTAGGATATAGAGAGAATGGGAGTGTAAAACGAAGATGATCTGTAGCAAGAAAACAATGAACCTCTAGGTGACATGAGGTGAAGTGAAAGACATCGACATTTGTTTATGATTGATGGAGCCTTATATGGGGAAAAACACAAGGAGTCAAATGTACCATCTAGTCATGGAAGATATTGATTGAATATTGCTGATGAGTGTTAAAATTGCTTTGGATATTTTATATGTGTAAGAAAGGAAGAAAAATAAATATTTCCACTAGGAGGGTTAGCTTGTGTCCAATGCTTGTCTAATAAATGAATTTTTCACAAAAGTTCCTGTGTTTAGTCCACTGTTAATTGTAAGAAAAGTTATTCTATCTTCTAAATAGGGCTTAGTAGGACTAGACCAGGACCTTAAAAGAGTGACTTAACAATTCCATCTCCTCGAGATTTTTTTTCTGAGTTTAGTCCACTGTTAATTGAAACACTCTACAATAGAATAGCATATGGCTTTGTGGTTTCAGGAAACCATAGGAATACGTCACCAGAACAAGGTTGTTTCATGCTGGATGGTTGTTTAATACTTGTGTGGGCATGCATGAGTATCAGTCCAATATCCCAAGGTGAACTGAATCTGATTGTAGCCATTCAATTTCTTGCATTTATTTGATGTTAAAAAAATGTTAAGAGTAAAGAGAAGCGCTATCCAATGAGATGGTTGTTCTTGCAGTCAGTATTTTGACCTGGGAGTATCAAGTGAGATGGTTTTGTTCTCACTTCCTCTTCTGAATATTTCTAATAATGTTCGTAAAAAAAATTCTAATAATAATTTAATTATCAGTTGGTCCTTATGTTTTTTATGTAGGATTTAGGTTCAAATAGTAATATGTGGAAGCAAGACAAATTTAAAGAAAACCCAAGAACTTAACTTTAGGGACAACACTAAAACACTTGAATGTTTACAAAGAAAGCTAAAGAATGAAAGTGGAATTAAATAAGAATCGAAGTAGAAGAATTAGAAGATGAAAAAGGAGAAAAATAGGTAAAGAACCCAATAAGGGAAATTCTTGAATTTCTGGGCAGACCTATGAAAGTACCAAAATATCCTTGGTCGTGCATCAGAAAATTCTGAAAATTTGCAGGGTGTTAGATGACTTTATAAAGTATCACCATACAAAATTTCATCAAATTCTAATAATTCTAGGTTTATATAATTATAAGAAAAACAGTTCAGCACAGTTCTTTATTCATTCAAGAAACCAGAAAACTGAGCAAGAAAGATTGATCAAGAACTATACTAAATCAAGGGGGACATAAAGAAACTTATGGGGTCAGAAAGTAGGCTAGTAGGGAAACAAAACCCTAAAAAGATGTAAGGGAACTATAGGGTGGGGCGATTTTGAGGTTATGGTGGCCCAAAATATACTGCTTAAGTCAAGAATAAGCTCTAATTTAAGCACTAAAGACTCAGAATAGTAACAATACATCAATAATGGACTTTAAGGAATGTAAAGAGGTGGAAGATAAGAGGAAAACCTATTCCAAACAGAGAATAAAAACTTGATTTTGAAGCCTGTAATTTGGGATGATAGGATGCTCTAAGAACCAGTCTTGATACTCTTGTATTGCTGCAGGTTTTTGTTAAGATTCAGCAACTTGGATCTTCTAAATTAGAAAACTTACAATAGGGAATTAGAGAAGAGGAAGAAGGGGAGATATTAGAAGAAGATGGAAGCAATAGAACACGAGAGAGAAGTAGAGAAGAAGAAGATAGCTGCCTAGGGTGCCCATGGCTACAACCTTGGAAGGAGAGCGTAAAGGGTCTCAACCCAAAGAACGACTTTTTTCAAAAGTCAATATTCCATTCTCTAATTCAATACATAATGTGCAGTCCTATATGTAAAACCTAAAGAATTTAGAAGAACTAAATAGCAATAACTTGAACTCCTTTTTAATCTAGGATTTTCTAAAAACAAAGATTATGAAAAACACTATTCCTGTTGCTCACGGATACCCATTTAGTAATTTGGTCATAATTCCCGAATCACCTCAGATTTGCGCAAGCTGGGTCTCTTTTGAAGAGTGATTGAATAACCCTTCTAAATACACCAAAATCTAGTCAAAAGGGAAAGTTTTGACCTCATAAAAGTTGGGCTAAAAATGAGTTTTGGGATTGCCCTAAATCCCTAAAAGCCCAATTTAACCTGTGGCACTATTGGCCTTTTTACTATTAAACACCCCCCCTGAAAGATCCTAATTAACCAACACATAACATAGGACTTGAATCTGCCTCTATCTTGTGGTGGTACATACAATAGTCTCTTCATGATGTCTGCATCAGTTGTCATACTTCTATTTTATTTATTTCATGGAAAAGGAAATATTGCAAGATCTGTCATCCCATTCAGTCAGATCTTTTTCCTGTTAGAAATTAAATTGTGAATTTAGTTTGATAATTGTCGTTTTTTTTTATTCATTGTGTATGACGTAATTTTTCTTTCTGTACAGGTTCTCAAAACAAGGGATTACATCCATGTCGAACAAGAAAACCCCTTTGACAATATAAATGTTAAGCCTAGAGTAAAGCTCATGAAATCAGACTTCTGATTCATCTCCACAAAGGTTTCAACAAACACTTACCAAATACCCCTGTAATTCTATGAGGCTGATGCTCGATCCTCGTGGATCATCCGTTTCGTTGATTAATTTTTTTTAAGTTATGGGTGTTTCCTTTCTTTTGTTTCTTTATGTAATTGGTAGATTAACATGAGTTGGGGTCGAGCTAGCACGTGTAATGTATTAGCTGATTGTACCCATAATGTAAATGTCTGTAAAAATTAGTTTTTGCCAGCAATTGAAGGTGATAATCTTTACTAGTTATTTGTTGAAGTTGACATTGTGGACGTCCTAAAATGTCAAAATTTAGAATCTATCATGGGCATTCAATCATTTTAACTGCTTCTTTTCCTTCCATTTATTTTGTAAGGGGTGCTTGTTTTTCTTGCCTTTCTGAATTGATTTTAGCATTTGTCGCAACACTAACACTATAGGATCATAGTAACTGCTCTGGATGCACTCATAGTGGACCTGGACTGTACTTGCTATAATGGGAATCTGAGCTTGGATATGCTGATGAAGCACAACAGAAAACACGGCTGAAGAGTCCTCAGTGGTTTCGGTACTTTTCTTTTTTCTTACCAAAATACCTCTGCAAGGATGCGGTGTCCAATATTGATGCATCAACATCTTTGTTTTTCTCTTTTGGCTGTTGAAGCTTCAGCAGAATCGTGCTCACAGAATTTAGTTCAGATCCTCTACAGAAGCTTCTGCTGATAAGCCCATATAGATTTCCAGTTTAACAGTGCCACTGAGTTTAGCATTTTATTTTCTGGGAACAAAAAAGGAAAAAAAATCTTGCGATACAAAAAAGCTGGTAGCACAGCGGAAACAGCCTGGATCTTTCACGTGATGAGATATGGGTTTAAACTATTCATGATCTATGCAATAAAGAATATAAAAACAAGAAAGAAATCAACAATCAGATACAAGATGTTGATTTTTATGTGGTTCGGCGATGTGTTTATGTTTATGGAAGAGAATCAAATCTTTTTTCACTATGAAAATGTGAAATCTGTGCAAAGATTTGTTTTTGGAATCCCTAAACTCAACATTTTTCCCTAATTTTTTTAGGGTTTTATCTGAAGGAGTCATTGTTCAAGACTCCACTTCTCAAAAGAGTCTGAACTCCGATTTAGTAGATCATATCGGTTAGATCATGATATGGTATAACGGTTGACTACAAATAAAGGCATACTCAACAAATCTCCTGTTTTGTTTTATTTTCAGCCTCTTAGAAGATTTTTTTTTGTTGAAGCCGATTCCACCTCTATCTTTGCCAAGACACATAACTTATGATATGTGCATCATACTCCCCTTGGCACATATTTCAGAACCACCTTAGAGAGGGCTTGGATTATGTGAGAACGAATCTCGTGAGAACTGTGAAAACGACACTAGAGGGGCTGACACATCAGTATTGAAAAGTGATTTGCACTTTTTGGGGGGGGCATTTATTACTTTTCGGCGCTGATGTGTCTGTACCCCAATGCCGTTTTCACAGTTCTCACAAGATTCGTTCTCACCTAATTTTTAGTGCCTTCCATTAGTCTTCCGTTGGACTATAAACTAGGCTCGGATTAGATGCAAATGAATTTCGTGAGAACTGTGCGAATGGCATATGCATTAGTACCAAAAAGTGTAAATCACTTTTTGGCATTGATGTGTCTGCACCCTGGTGGCTGGTGTCATTTGCACAGTTCTCATAAAATTCATTTTCATTTAATTTTTTCTCCCCAAACTGTGGCTTGGATTTTATACGCCAACCCTATCCTCTTCTAACTTCCGCTGATGGTCAATTGGGTGGAAACATCAGCACTGAAAGTGTTTTCACTTTCTGGGGATGGGTGTAAATCACTTTTTACACTAGTGTGGTCACCCCTTGATCTCAGTGGAGGTTACCATCTGTGTAAAAAATCTTCACCGCACAAACTGATCCAATTCTAGAGGAACCCAAATACCATTTCAACCGCTCACCATGTATTTTTATCAAATATTCTGTGATGAAAAGTGTCTAACTCTTTACTAACAACTATAAGCTGGCACATGGTGTGTTGGAGTTAAAACGTGAAAATAAGCCCTATGGATTTGGTATGACTTAAAGTTAGCCTAAAGTAAGAATGACACTAGGAGCCAACACATTAGGGACAAAAAGTGAAAAGCATCTCCCCAAAAGCGTATATCACTTTTTTGGCGCTGATGTATCAGCACCTAATGTCATTTTTATTCAAGGTTAACTTTAAGTTGTCCTACCAAATCCCACTCGCAAAATAAATAGTCAGTTGAAAAAGTAAGTATCCAAAAAGAGGCACCAAATTCAAAAACACAATAGATGCCAACTTACTAAGTTGGTAAAGTGTCTATAGGTATCGTACCAAAGACTGAGGTTCAAACCGTCCTCACCTACTAATAAATGAACCACTAATCTACTATATATAAGAAAGTAAAGGGTCTGGCTACAATTCTTTTTCCTCATTTAATTGAATTTTTTCTTTCCTCATTTTTTAGTTTGACACGTATTCCCCTTCTCGAATTTTCTCGATAGTAAAAAGGGTCTGGCTCTGTCAATGTTCCGTTTTTATTTTTTCATTTTTAATTTACTTCACTCTCTCTCCCTCTCTCTCTCTCTACGACTCTTCTCATCAACCCTAACCCTATAATTCTTCGTCTCCTTGCCCATCCCGTTTCATCTCTCCCGTCTGATTTCTCTTTCTCCAAGGGTATCGGTTAGCGCCTCCAGTTCAAAACCCCTGACTATTATGCCGCCACCCCAAATGTACTCTCGCTGGAGTTAGGGATAGCGTTGGAGAGGGTTTGACTTTGCAAGTTACCGTTCAAGAGAAGTTCTCACTATGAAAACCAGAGGAATCATGGCGATGAGGGAGTCGGGTCGCAAGGTAATCAAGTTTTTTTTTTTTTTAATGATTAGTCCAGCATCCGGAGTGGGAAAATTTTCTAAAATAGGTCCAGGTTGGGTTTTTTTTTGGCCACCGTCTCTTCATGAATCGATTAGTCTTCTGGACTCTTCAAACTCCTCCATCTAGCTTCTTACCTCTTCGTCCTTCTCTCTCTTCTCTATCCCCTATGCTCTATCCTCTACGCTTTACCATTTTCTTCTCCCCTTCTTCACTAAACCCTATTCTCATCCTACACCCTTGCCTGTTTTCTTCTGTCTCCATGGTTCTTGTTGGATTTGAAGCTTGAAATAGGGTTTCTTTGATTTATTTCCATTTTCTTCATAGTGAAAACCAGTAACTCGTTTTGAGTTTTTTTTTTTTTTTTTTACTTTTTTTCGGTGGTCTTGCAATGGTTGTATAATCTGTATAATGAGAGGCACCGATTAAATGGCTGGTTGTTCTTCTTAGATAATTACATTTCATTTTCGGTTTCTACTTTGGTTACATTGTTTTTGAATCGCAGAAATCAACGTTTTATGTTGATCGGAAAAAGATCAATCATGTGTTTCTTGGCTATGTTGGCATATTGAGAGAACTTGGTTGTGGGGTAAGCAGCTTATAATGGGATGTAAGTATCTCTCTTTTCTTTGATTTGTTTGACCAATTTTTTATTTTACTGCAAGATCCCTTTTTTTAGTAAATGGAGATAGGGAAGTTTTTAGAGTTTGGGGAAGATCCCTTTTTTTAGTAAATGGAGATAGGGAAGTTTTTAGAGTTGGGGGAAATGCTTTTTTTGTTGTATTAATGGGTATATTTTAAATCCATCAATTAATCTTCAGTGGGATTGCTCTTTAAATTGAACTTCATGGTTTCCATGAATTTTTCCTTTTATGCTTTATAAAACTTTGTGAAATGGTAGGTTGTAGCC